>RJWM01010971.1:0-61419 GCA_004363535.1 Dasyprocta punctata
TGGTGGGTGACTGCAAATAGACATAGTTGGTATACGAATAATATCCCAAAAGAGCTATTATTTAAAATATGACCTCTGTTATTCAATACTGTCAAGGCTGGTGAAACTGGTACAGTTGGGCTTTGCACTGGTTAGAAACCAGTAAGATTCTTTTCTAAAGAAAATTTGACTGTATGTTTACCATATAAGTGATCCCATCTGCCTCAGGGCATTTAAACTATGCTTAGTGCCAGAGGTGGAAAAAGCTACATGCTTATAAACATTCACACTTCATTATATGAAAAAACTGAGAACATCATGTGTTGCACAAAACAAGAATAGATACTTAAATGACACTTTACAAGGAACAAATTTTTTGATTTCTGACACTATTTTGTGTGTGGTGTTGGGGACTGAACCAAGGGACTTTGCATGTGAGGCAAATGTTCTACCACTGAGTATACTCCTAGCCTATGATAAATTAAACCAAAATTTTTGGTGTATGATTATGTCTTTTAGATTATTTATACATACAGACAATGGCTGACAAAGAACAGGGACTGGGAAAACAAGCGGTTTGCTAGCATGCTGCAGTCCTTGATATTTCTCCCCTGTGTTTCTTGTATTATTTTTGTGATGATTACAAATCTATGACAGTATTCTTTGCTGCTACGATGCTGTTATATTTAAGGTATTCTCAAAACATTTAAAGAATGATATCTGAGTGTTCTTTTTGTTACGTTTGGCAGGTTATTGTAACTAGAAGAAAACACCAGGCAACCATTGTGACATCTGGCAGGACTTGTTGATTTCAGTACCTGGTCTGCACATTTAATATAAGTGTAATCTAAAAGTATGTGACATTTTTTGTCTTGTTTCGCTGAGCCTGATATATTTTTTTTAGGTTCATCCATGTTGTAGCATGAACTAGTACATTCTTTCTCTTGAAAAATTATATCCCACTGTATGGATACAACACATTTTGTTTATTGATCTGTCATTGTGGGGAGCTTACCTGTTCTGCATAGCAGCCTGCCCAAAATTGCTCCCTGGTGGAAAACCAAGCTGGTGGGCAAATGTGAACATTCTGTTCCAACAAAACGTAGAATCACAGTGTATGTATATGCTGAAAAAGAAATCACAATTACAGTCAGAAAAGAGGACTCTGAAGAATGCTCTTCATATGAATTAGAGACAGGAATACATCACTGACTCTCTTAAAAATTATTTTAGTAGAAGTATAACATTATTTTCCCATATATTTTTATATGTAGTAAAGTGTATAAATTGTAAGTCTACAACTGGGTATTTATACAAATGTGAATTCCTTTTGCTACTACTTAGATCCAAATGATATTTCTTTGGCAACATCAGTAGTCTCTCATGTCCACTCACAGTTGGTACCCCTGCCAACCATAGCCCACAGATACCCACTGTCTGACCCATACTACTGCAAGTTAGTTTTACCACTTTTGGTACTGGGGATAGAACTCATGACCTCACACTTGCCAGGCAGGTGCTTGTGCCACTGAGTTATGTCCCTGGCCTGGCTTTATTGCTTTTGAACTCAATAAATACGGAGTTAGTATCTATTCTCCTGTGTTCTTCTCTTGTTCAGCTTTATGTCTGGGAGAGTCATCTGTGTTGTGTGTACAAAGATTAGAGTTCTTTTTCGTTGTCACTGGACAATGTACTTGGTGTCCTAGAGAACATAGAACAGTTAATTTCCTTTTATTTAAATTTCACTGTGTGGTAAAATAAATGAATGATTAAAGACACTATCTTTGATCTTATGGAAGTTGAGAGTGGAAAGGTGCTTACCAGAGGCTGGAGAGAGTAGCAGATGGGGAGAGATGGAGAAAGGCTGAACAATGAGTCCTACTGTTAGGAGCAGAAATTCTGTTGTGCAATTGCACAGTAGGGCAAGTATGAACAACAGTAATGAACTGCAATCTCAGAAAACTAGAAGAAAAGACTCTGAAAGTTTCCATCATAAAGAAACAGCAAATGTTTGAGGAAATAGATATGTATGACCTGATTTAAACATTGCACAATATAGACATGTTCGGAAACATTACATTGTATCCCATTGACATGGACCATTTGTATGTGTCAATTAAAAATGTTAAAACTAACAATAATAAGCTATCTCAAAAGGAGAAAGAGAGATAAAAAAATTCACTTAAGATCTGACTCCAACAGAAAGTCAGTGGTAGTCAACTAGGGAGCTGTCACTTCTGCATAGAGAAAGTGAGCTGGGAAAATCTGTGTGGTTGTGGTAGATAGAAGCAGATAGTGTAGGCAGAGCTGGACAGGAGAGGACAGAGCAGCTGGCCAAAATAGCAAACAAAGAAAGCTGCGGAGCCCAGGAGAGTTTGCAGGCAGCATGTGCTATCTCTGGATTCAGGGTTAGAAGCACTTGCTGTGAGACTCTAGTGGTCTCTTCTGTTGAACCAGAAGGCCAATCTGCCTATCTTGGGCAAGAGATCAGCTCAGATTCCACACGGAGAGTTGAGGTGCAACTTTCATTACAGTCTTAGTTGTTAGAAAGCCTCTGTTTGCAAATCCCAGGTCTCTGCACAACAGCAGATGGATTTTGATCAAAAAAGCACAACAGATTCAGGAAGGATATAAACTGCATTTTAAAGCTTACTTTGAAGGACATTAAGGTTAGGTTAAGTTATGTAATACAAGTGATAGTAATATTAATTGGTAAGTTTCCTCTTAATGAATGAGGGAGATTGAGGCGAGTGTTTTCTTCACGTAAGCTGGTGATTTCAGTGGTTTCGCTCTCTTGTCTGCATTGCTTTCTCTCTCTAAGAGCTGGTGGTACTGAATATTTCCTAGAAGGTAAGGTAATTATTAATTTTTGAATTTACAGAAGCTGGCAGTTTCTATACCAGAAGTTTGATGTCTGCTCACCAATCCATCTTCCTACTGATGGAAAAATTGTCAAAACTAAACATTAAAATGTATAAAAATATTTGAGCAGTAAAATTGTTGTACTTTTTCTATAATGAAGGTAAAGAAGAATTTTGTCCTCATGTAAGTTGGCTCTCAAAAACTAAGATCTGTCTGACCTTGAAGAACTGACTTCTCAGAGTCTGAATTTCCTCAACTGTAAAGCTATGATCTTAAATTACAAAATCGCTAATGTGCATTTTAAAATGCTAATATAATTTATTTCTAAATCAAGTCATGTAGAGAACCTACAAACAGAAGCTCCCCTTTGATGTTCAGCTTAGCCTTACATTAGCATTAATTCCAGGAACAAACTTTGGATTAGAAATGACTGAGAATGAAGTTCTGCTCCATTTAGGATATTGCTGTGTACCCCACCTAAACAGTGTGTGAGCAACGGGAAGTAAAACAGTGATCACTTCTGGAAAAAGAGTGATGAGGCTCTGGCCAAAGAGTGGTCTTTCTGACTGAGACAGAGAAAGTGCCAAATGTCAGATAACATTAGATTAATTCGAGATCCAAAGAACGTTTGGGTCAAGTTAGCAAATTTATCTTTATTTGAGCTCTTAGAAACCTTATGCCAGGTGTTTATTTCTCTTGGACAAGTGATTCTGTTTATCTGGGAAATGTTCCTTGAGACATGAGTCTCCATTATACAGGTGTGACATTAAGTGATAGGAAACTGATATGTCAAGCTCATGCTGTAAGGGTCTATGTCTTATTATTAGGAAATGTTCGTGATTAACAATTTCTTAGATGGAATTTAAATTAGATTCACACTTTAATTATCTCAGATGATAAGACCATCTTCCTAGAAATGTGTCACCATCCTCCATGGACTTGTACTTATTGCAGCCACAATTATTTCTGATGCCATCTCTCCTTTTTGGTCCCCAATATACAGTACCTCTAACTGTCAAGTGCTGATGTAAGCAATGGAAATTCCATTTTTCTTTTCTCCTACAGGAAATGCAATGATCCTCCCATGAAATCTTCTGGGCTATTGTCATACAGGATGATTTATGTATTTCTTGTATGTTTCTTTCTTTTTAAATCTGGAAGTATATTCTTTTGTTTTATTGGGCTATTTGTTCTCTTGACATCCTTGTGTGTGAGTTAATGGAACCATGATAAAAGGATAGAGCAGTAGCAAAAATAAGCCTGATGGTGTAGATTCAGTACTGCCTGACAGATTAGGGATGGCAAGGATAAGAACAAAAGATAAAAATCACCAGATTCATGTGTAGTGAGATGGTCCAAATAAGCCAGCACTTGAAGGTTACACAATGCTGTAACTGTAAAATAAAAGCAGAAAAGACCAGGGGTTACAAAGATTTTAAAAAGGCATTTGTTTTCCTTATAAAAATTATAATGCATAAAGTCTGCAGGTTCAGTCTAAGAAGCTGGGTGTGGAGGCACATACCTGTAATCCTAGCACTGGGGAGGCTGACGCAGGAAGATCATTAGGAGTTCAAGGTCAGCCTTGGTTTTCGTAGTGAGTTCAAGCCCAGCCTGGAATACACAGAAAGATCCTGATTTGGGGGCAGGGGGAAAGACAACAGTTGAATCTAACATCCCAGCACAATATTTTACACCACATGACTATTTAATAAATATTCATTAAATAAAGTCAGATAAAAGAGTTGGTAGATGTAAGACTGATGAACAAGAGTAGAGAGACAAACAGTAAATTTCATCTGCCCAGAAGACTGCCCACTTCCATTCAGGCTACACCCCATCCTTGTGGCTTGGTTTGGAAGGGGTCATCTTCTTTCAGGTACTGCTGGTGATGGTTGGTACAGGAACAGGGACCCAAACTTAAAGAATCCTAACGACTTCACTCCATGTGGCTCAGAGAAGTATACTTAGCATGAGCATAGCCCATTGAAGAATTTCTGAGGATTTTTCACATCGGAACCATGAAAGGTGATAAATACTGAGTGATACATCCTGAATATCATAGGCTTGAAAACTGCGAGTGGCTACTGTTTCATACTCAGGAGGAAATGAATCCGATATGGTGAAACTAACCGTTAGATAGTGCTGACTGCATCTGTCTCCGATTTCAGCTGTCTCCAAGACCCAGTTTTATTCCAGTCCCTCATGAGATTTGGTCACTGGAGCCAACATTCCTCCTTGAAAGGATTCTAGCTAAAGAAAGGGCCAATAATAGTAGAAACAGATCGATTTTGAAGTAACCCAACTCTAAGCGATGTGAGGTAAAGGATGATCTTTCATCTTTATAAACAATGTACATACAATAGTGCTTGGTACACTATTGGCAGTCAGTATCTCTACAGTCTTTCAAATTTGCTTACTAAGTGTTCAGGAAACATGTTTGGTGATGCAAGGCAAAATAGTATAATAGTGTAAAACCGTGTGCAAGACAAATGCAATTTTGCCCAAAGAAGCTTTCAATCAAGCAAACAGCATAGCCAAGATAATTGGCAATAACAATAAAAAATAGTATTTTGATAGTGAATATATTAAGTATTGTGTTAGGGTGATAAGTTGATAGCCTAGCTAGTGCAAGTTAAAAAGGTAATTATTATGTAGTCTGGTGTTTCACAGAACACAAAAGGAAGAATGCAGCCTTGCAGCTTGGCTTTAGCTTTAGGCAGGAGAGGGACCAAAGGACTATTGCGTCTCCAGGAGAATGAGTGTGCTCCAGGAGGGAGAGAGTTGGAAAGTGGAGAAGTGAAAGGACTAAACAAACACTTTCTCTTCCACTCCATTTACAGTGGACACTATTCACGGAGACTGTCCCAGAATCTTGGGATGAACAGATATTTTAATGAGAACTAAGGAAAGAGGTGAGTTACGAGTTTGAGCAAAATGAGATAGTGGATATAGACAAGGGGCAGGAACGACCAAGATACACAAGTAAAAAGTCTGGCCACCTGGAGGGACTGAGTCATTCTCTTGGTTAAATTTCATACTGATACTTCCAGAGTAGAGATGCAGTTTCATTAATTAACATACCTTAGTGGACATATTATTCTTTATTTTTAGCATCCTTGTGTTTTGACATTTAGTAGCAGGATATTCAAAACCAGTTCCATTCAACATGGAAAACTACAATAGACTTCAGCAAAATTAAATGCTACATTGTATTCTAGTACTTTAAAACTTTAAGGGATAATACTGAATTTATTTATAAATTTAAAAATTCTTTCAACATTGTTGTGTCATTGCCTTTTCTTTTTTTATAATTAAGTTTATCATTATAATTTAGATATGCATAATGATCCCATTCATCTAGGGAATTTGTATCTGTACATGATGTATCTTAGATCCTCTTTTTCCCCTCTTCCTCTTCTCCTCATTATTTACAAGGTTTTGCTTCCATTTTATTCTTTTTTAACTCATTTTTTTTATTTTCCCTTCCACTCCCCACAATTCTCTTTCCTCTTGAGCAATTACTTCCTATTTCACCATATCTATTATACATTTTGATTAAAAGAATTTCTTGTGAACTGGTCAAATCTCTTTAAGTGTTTAGTACGTAGAAGAAACAGATGCCTTTGGAACATACGGAGAAGATATCCGATGTGGCCTATAAAGTCTTTGAATAAACAGAACATTCTTGAATGGTTTAGCAAAAACTGTGATGTTCATAGAGGGAAGACAAAGCCATGGGTCAGGAAAAGTCCAAAGTAAAACTATGACATTAAGTAAAAAAGAGAGTAAGAATCATTAAAGGCAAGAGAAGTCAAATCTAAGACAGTGACATCAGAAGCCTGCTAATGAAGAAGGTACATACATAGATTGCATCTAAATGTCCTCCAAAACCTCTTGTGCTCACAGATCGGGTTTTAAGAAGTGACTGGATCTTGGGTGTATGGATATGGATTAAGGGAGTGTGATAACTAAATTGGTTTACATAGATCTGAGTATGAACAATAGATGCCACACCCTGGTGAGTGTGGCAAAACTCAAGAGGTTTTTAGCCTGAATAAGATAAAAGGGAAAAGGAGATTTGCTGATCGCTACTTCCTGCCTACCCTGCCATGGATGGTTTCTCCTCTGTGATGCTCCACTGCCAAGGCACCCAGCCTTGGAGCCAGTCAACTACAGACGGAAACCTCTACAAACTGTGAGCCAAAATAAACCTTCCCTGTTTTAACTTTGGGTGTTGGGTATTTTGTTTCAGCAATGAGAAAAGTAACTAAGACAGTGCATAATGAAATGCTACCAGCTGGCAGCTGAATTCTGAGTCAGGTCTCCTTGAGGTCTGACTTTTTGAAAAAAAGAGCCGCTATTCTTAAGGCCTTGTTGTTTAGCTGCTGAACTTTTCCCTCATTTTCTTAAGTCTCCTTACAAATCACTTCCATTACCTGAGTTGATATAAACATATTTATGATTCTGAGGATATGAAAAAGTTTAAGAACAAAACTACCAAGGAAGGAAGGATGGGAGAAATGAAAGAAAGAAGGGAAGCACAAAGAGGGAAAAAGGTGGGGAGGGAGAGAGAAGGGAAGGAGGGAGGGAGACAGAAAGACAGAGAGAGAGAGAGAGAGAGAGAGAGAGAGAGAGAGAGAGAGAGGGAGAGAGGGAGAAAGGGAGAAAGGGAGAGAGAGGTCAATTACTCTCCCTTTTTCATAGTTGTTGGTTTCCTCTTCATCTCTACTTCTTTACTCTGGATATGGATAATGGAAGCCCTTATAATCTTTTCTCTGCCTCCAAATAAAACGCCTGCCCTATCTATCATTTTCCTTTTCCTTTTTCTTTAGTTATGGTGTAATGATGTATAGATACTCACCAGGATATTTATCACTTGACTTATGTAAATTTGACCTTCCGCAAACTACATAAGGCACATAGCAAAATTTTAGAGACATAGAATTTTTTGAATTTTTGTCTACAGTAGAGATGAGTGTTGAGGAAAAGGCTCAAAATAGACCCTATGGGCAAGTGTTCATGTCTTCTGTCATCTCTTGATACTTTCTCTGAATTGCATGTTATTGCAATTGCACCGCCTCTATTTCTGCCATCATTTCATTTTACTACAGTATTAAGTACTCAGAACTTGAAACCTGGCTGCCTGGATTTGTATCCTTTTCCTACCATTTTCCAGTTGAATGACTATGGGTAAATCACTTAACCCTGCTAAGCCTCATTTTACTAATCTGCAAAGTAGGGATAAGGTTTCCTTCCCCAGAATTTTTATGAGACATAAATCAGATAATTTTAGTGTAGTTCTCAGTCTGTAGTAAATATCCTTGCTAGTTAAATTGACAGACTGATATTGTTAGCTTCAGTGACTTCGTCTTCCCTGATCTACTCGTTAAAACCTTTTTTACTGATAAGTTAAGAGAAAAAATAGAACAACTGGAAAAACTGGGGAGCACTTATAATAGAAAATGTAAGCTGGGTGGTGGTACAAGCCTATGATCCCAGTACGAGGGAGACTGAGGCAGAAATGTCACCGCGAGTTCGAGGCCAGCCTGGACAAGGTAGTGGGTTCATGATGAGACCCTGTCTTAAAAAAAAAAAGAGGGGGGTTTGTGGGGCTTCTGGTCTAATATTAGCTCTGCCCCCAAATTGGAGTGATCTGAATTAATATGGTGATGAAGTGGGCTTGGTGTTCCCTAAAAATTCTTTTATGGTTATTTACCACAACTCTCAATTCCTTTTCTCTCTCCCAATCCTTGTCTTTCATTCTAAGTTCTCCTGGATATTAAATGTGGAAAATTTAAAAAACACAATAAAATCATAAAGAAAAAAACCCACTTATGCCTTTGTCAGAGAAAGCAGTAGAAAAGGGAGGGAGAGTAATATTTAAGGATTGTGACCAAATATTCTCTTTTAAAAACAACTTCCTGCAGAAACTCAGGTCTGGTGACTTTAAGCTACATTATGGTAGAATAAAATGTTCTCCAGCTCTCACTGAATGGGCAATTTATCAGGCTGCATTTTAGAAAATCTGCTTTTGTGGAACTAGCCAGAGTCTAGGGAACCATGTTCATATCCATAATAATGAAGCTAGATAAGGACACATGACTCATGATTCTGCCCATCAAAACAAACCATCCCAGCACCATGTGAAGGGCTTTGATAAGGCTCTTACGAAGACAGTTTATATAGTTCATTTGTCATTGAATATGGTTTCACCCCTAGCACATTTTTAAACAGCTTCATTTTTTTTGAATCAATAGTCCTTGAGTAAGAATATCAGGACAACAATCTTCAGTTTAATATTGAGGGCTTCCCCCCACCCCACGTCTCTTTTAGCTTTCAACCAACCGGCCTGTATCATAGACAAAATTCCAACAGTCACTTTCCAGGCCTGTCAGATTAATTTTTTCTTGCTTTTGTTATGTAGCAAAGGTACAACCTCTTTTCTCTTTTTCACCAGGGGCTTTCAAACTTGAATTTTGTTTGATAAAATCTTACTCAGAACACAATAGCATAGTAGAATATCTCAGAAATCATCTCCTGGCAGGAAGATCCTTGGAAAACCATTATCATATACCAAAATACTTTGTTTGACTGGCAGATTTCATTCCAGAATAGAGAAACTTTCAAAGTACAATTTGGTCAAAGAACGCAAATTTGTTAAGCAATGTATAAATAGAAAATAAAAATAATATACTTAACTATATTCATGAAGCATTGCTTTATAGTATTATGCTTTGTCATTAGAAATTGAAATGACTGTATGAGATATAATTAATAAATATAGTGACTGTATAAATAAAAATGTTTATCGCAGCAAAAGACACATTACCATTAGTCCCCCAAAACACTCTTCCATCCTTGAAACACTATTATCCCATTATTCTTGGTACTTTCTGATGCAGTTCTGGATGTCTTCTTTTGTGAGAGTCGTGCTGTTGGGGTTGCCTTGAATCACTTCAAAATGTTTCATGGTCATTTTGACTTTGGGGAAGATCCAGAAGTCCCACGGTGATAGACTGGGTAAATAAGGTACATGAAAACACAATATAATATTTTTACTGCCCCACCATTATATTGCACTCTATAGCAGTATTTACAATATTTTTAAACTCACTTCTTAAAGACATTCATGAGAGAGGACTTCTAGAACTCCTTCAGAAAGTGGCAAGACAATGGGATAAGTGTGTTTGAAGTGAGGAGAAAGTATTTTGAAGGGAACTAAAAGCAATGTGTCTTATACCACAATAAATATTTAAAATTTAATAATTCATTGTAGTTTCTGATAACTGCATATCCTAGTCCATGTTCTTCATCTTCTTCCAGGTGTGATAAGACTGAGCCCTTTTAGCAACACACTAACAATTGGATTTCTTTCCTCTCTACTGAATGGGTATCTTCCTAATGATTAGAATTTATGCATGCCCTAATTCCAGCACTTTCAAACCTTGATGACTAATTCCAACACTGGGAATGTGAGTCCAAAATATGGCCCATCTGGAAGAAACCTATAGCAGAGATCACACAAAGATATTTTCCTAAGTTACTCTGACTTTGACATAAGACTGGAGAGAATAGAACTTTTCATCCAACACAAGCGTGCCAAATTTTATTTTGCTAAAAGGAGCTTTGATCCCAAAGGTATTGCTCTACAGATAATAATTCACTCTGTATTATATTTGAGAAGCCTAACCGTCTTTATCATGAGCCCTCATTTTTCAATTCAGAGTGAGTCCTTATATTTTTATAAACCTGCAAAGGAAAAACAGCATTTCAATCTCTTAAATAAAGTTACCTAGCAGGGTTGTGGAGTAGGATAGACTCAATAGCATGGCCCCACTTGCATAACACAAAGCTAGACATGTCAAAGCAGTATGAATTGTTCAGGGGATGTGACAGTCATGATAGTAGATTCTAATTTTGTACCACTGCATTCAAAACTTTTTTTCCTGAGTCTCCTAGTTTCTCTGTTGTGCCTTCAAAGTAGGCAGACACTATTGCCCAGAGGTACTGCTATTCCTATAAACAAAGAGTTCTGTGTTTGATGTGTGTCCTCTCATAATCAGCTCCTTTCATTACAGTCATTAAGGAGCAGTTGTGCTGGATCTGGCCCTCACAGGCTCATTAGAACTGACTTTAATTTTCAGGAATTTTTCAAGCCATTATTAAAAGTAAAGTTGTCTAAATTTAGGAGTTCTCTTTAAAAAGTAACAAACACTCAAAACTCATCACATCTAGATATTTCACATCTATGCATACTCATTACTTACGTACAGTTTATCTCTGTGGTAGAAATAGCACATGATAGTGAGCTACTGTGCTATTGGTAGGCTGAAATGAATTGTGGTCATTTCTGCCATAGAAATCAGCAAAGCCCCCAAATTTAGGAGAGCTAAATATAAAATGTTTCCCATTACCCCATGGATGGTGAGAGCACGAATAACAGTCAATTTCTTTGCCAAAATCTGACAAAACAATTACTCATGTTTACATGATTGGTTAGTGGGCCATTTGCCATCAACTAGCTATTTTTATAATATTGTGAGCTTTGAAACTCACAAGAAAATTCTCTTTATAATTATGAGAATTGTAAATCAGCAGCAATAAGGAATTAAATTAGGCTTCAACAAGAAATTAAAGCTATGTCAATCAGCTAGGTGGGCAGCACTTTTGCAGTTAGAAAAGTAATAAAGATACGAAACTCATAAATCTATTGCATGAATATATCAGAGAAAGGGAAAAAGGCTGTCATGAGGGGAAGGGCACAAACTGCTCCATAAGAAATGTGCTAAAATACAGAAATGTACTGCATGGGTTCACAACATGGTAATAATGCAAGCTCATTAGCATGGGTCTGATATATATTTGCTGGGAAATAGATTGTCCATGATAGAAAGAAAACTTTACTGAATCTAGGAATTATTCATGAAAGAACGATTTAGAGGACATCTTATCAAATTAGTCATAAAAGAACGATTTAGTGGACATGTAATCAAAACAAGCCCATTTACAGAGGGTGAGTCCCTAGTATGGTACCTTTCTGTTTAATTGCTTTTCTGGAGTTCAGAACCTGAGTCCTAGAGTAGTCATGCACACCTTATGTTTTATATCCTTAGTCCTCAGTAACCACTTTCCTGAATTATTAATCCAAACATTTTCATTTTAGTGCAAGGTGTGTGTGTGTATGTGTGTGTGTATGTATGTGTGTGTATGGAGGGGGTGTTAATCAGGGGTGGGGTGCAGAATTTTAGGGAACTAAAAACTATGTAGCAAAGATAAATGTTATTTTAATGCAACATCTTGAAAAAATCAAAATCAATGCCAAAGATGAATTACAAAATATCAAAATCTGAAGCGAAGATAGGAGCTTTTCACTTTTGTAAAATGTGATATTTTCACAAACTTCCAAATGGAAAGCCTTTGGTTTTGTGTCTGTGTGTATGTGTGTGTGTGTGTGTGTGTCTTCTGAGTTTGGTCAGCTAACAATTTCTTCTTTCTCTTAAATTTTCAGCTTCTTCCTCTGTATTGCTATTCTTTCCCCAAATCCTACAAACATGCTTGTCTAAACCACTTTAAAACAAAAACAAAAACAACAATGGTCACATCTCAATTGTCTTGATTTTCTTCTAACTGATACTTCCCTCGATTCTTCCTTTAATACCAAAGTTCCCTGAAAAAATAATCTATGCTTAATGTCTTTATAATCTCACTTCTCATTTGGCATTTCTTCATTGAATAATGTTGATTGCTTTTGCCTTCTTGAGAACTCTCTTCTCTTTTGATTTCTATAATACTTAATTTCCATTTTTTCCTCTTCCTACCTCCAAGCATTCCTTCTTAGTCTTGTTTGAAGTCTCATTATTTTCACCCTTTCTTAAAATGTCAATAATTTTCAGGTACTGACAATAGTCCTCTTGATCCCTTGTGCTCCCTGTGTGACCATCTTACCACCCATAACTATCAGTGAATAGATGTGTGGCTCTTATTTCCAGACTCCGAAGTTTCTCCTGAGTAATAGACTTCCATAAAGCATCTGCTGAACATCTCCATTTAGCCACCACATTGATACCACAAACTCACATATCCTAACAGAACTCCCACCCCATCCCAGCCTGTTTTGCCTACACCACAAGTCTAGTTGACTAGCACAAGGAATTCAACAAAGAGACTTGGAGGCATTCTTGAGTCTTATTCTACTCAGTGGACTGGTGCTGGTATATTCTAAATATATTATCTCTCATCAGTGGAGCTTCCAATTAAGGCCCTCAGAGGCCACTTAGTATCTGTACACAGGACCTACAGAACAAGCCGTATTCTACAAAGATAAGCCACCACAATCAGTTCAAGATTATGCCATCAAATACTTTTTCACTGTTCTCTTTTCTGTCTTGTTTGCCTTCACTTCAGCTGTGCCAGAAACACTAGCTTTCCTATTACTGTGTGATGGTTAAGCTTACTTGACAACTTGATTGACTTGGGACTCACTAGGGGATTTGTAAAGCACATTTCTGGGCATGTCTGAGTGGGTTATGGAGGTGTGACTTTGGAGGTCTACATATGGTCCCTGACCCCTTCCCTTTCTGGTGCTCTTTTCTAACCCACTCTATTTCCTTGCTGCCGGGACTGAGTTTTGCTCTACCGCTCCCTTCTGACATGATGCTCCTGTCTTGGAGCCAACTGGCCATGGACTGAAACTTCTGAAAACATGAGCCAAATTAAACTTTATTTCCTTTAAACTATGAGTGCGGAGTATTTTGTCCCAGAGATAAGAAATCTGACTAATTTCTGCTGCCTGAACTTTTCTTCCCTCAGAAATTCACATGAATCTCCATCTTCCTTCCCTAGCTTTTCTGTTAGGGAAGATTTCTATCTGAGAGGACTCCTTGACCACCTACATAAAAACAGCAATCTACTTATTTACTATTCTATTGTGCTATCCTAGTTCATTCTTTTCCAGAACTTATACATATCTGACTTGTATTTGTCTATTTATTTCCTTCCCTTAAGGATTGTCTTAGTTACTTTTCTTTCCCCATTAAGACAAAATACCCAACATCTAAAGTTAAAGGAAGAAAATTCTATTTAGCTCATAGTTTGTGGAGGTTTCAGTCCATAATCAGCTGGCTCCAAGGCAGGGTGGCACATAGCAGAGGGCAACAGTTCATGGAAAGAAAGAGAGAGAGATACAAGTTTGCTTCTCTCCCTTACCAGGATTAGGGTGGTGCCAATCCAACCAGTGGACTGATCCAGCAATCACCCGGTCTTAAAACCACACCATTAATCCCAGCATTGGACCACAAATCAATCCCATATTCTATATTCAACCACTTCTGAAAAAGCCTTGTGACCACATGAGGTTTTCGGGAGACTTCTGGACACAAACCATAACAAGAAAAGAGTTTGTTTTATTAATTGGAAATTCTCACACCTAGAACAGTGTTTGACATTTCCTATTCCACACAGTGAGTAAATCTTTACCTGCTTTCTCCTATGAGACCTGCTTAAAGCCGAGTGCTAGCCCTTTGTCTGGACTCCTTCAATTGTCCTGACTGGTCTCCTAACTTACTTCTCTTTATTAGTCTGTGCACTGTGGCTATGTCGTCCTTCCAACTTTGTGAGGCTTTTCTGAGTAATTTCAGTAGAATTACTCAAACTTTGTGCCTCAATGTACTTTCACTGGTCCTCAAAGTACCATGGCTGTCATGGCACATAGATCATGGCACCTGTCATATATTTACACATCTGTCATATTCTATTTGACTGGAAACCCCCTGAGGGCAGATGCTGTCTTTTATTTTTCCCAAGTTTAATTTATTCTCACTATTTATTGCAGTGTCAGGGTTACTGCAAATGTTTGATAAATGTTTGTTGAATAAGTGAATTAACAGTGTAACAGTCAAGTTTAAAGCACTTGTATACAGATCACAGTATATTTTCTAACTTATAAAAAATGATGTGATCACATATCTTGTGTAATAGGTAAAAAGCAGGTATTACTATCTCTCTCTAACAGAGGGAGGATTTGATTTATATCTGCTCCCCAAGATTAGCTAGAACCAAAACTGGATTGATAGCATCGAGTCCAGTGTGCAGATTATTAAATTGGATGCTGAGGGATTAGCAAAGAAAAGTAGAAATATTTTCTGCTTTCAAGGATCATACTGTACTAAGGAGAGGACAATACCCATAGAAAATAGGTAGGAAAATAGATTCACTGAACTCTTTAACAACCCTAAAAATAGAACAACTAAATGTCTAGACAGAAAAAGGAAAAGTGCAGCAAGGGCCCCTGTGGCCAAACCAGAATTTCCATGGGAGATCAACATCCTAATTCAGCTGACAGCTGCTGTACCTTAAGGGCTGTACAGAGGGACACAAGCCGCCTCTTCCAAGCCTGCAGCGCTCCCTACCGACCGGTTTTCCACGGCCCGCAGTAGAGAACAGCATTCTGTTAGTTTCAGTCTGGGCGTCACCTCCACAAGCAGCCTTGAGGGTAGACTCTGAAGGCAGAAAGGATAGGGAAAAGACAAGGAGCTCCTAATAGCTATCCTAGGTTAAACGTCGCTGGCAAGTTAATAGATCTCCCATTTTGAAGGAGGCTGCTAAAAACACCACATTTTGAAAACTAAATCAAGTCTACAACTTCAAAATTATGATATTCTGGCTTTCTGGGAAATCAGTGTGCACAAAATGAATGAGGCAAGGAAATAAAGGAATATGAGGGCTGGGAGTAGTGGCATAGGCCTATAATCCCAGTATTTGGGAGGCTGAGGCAGGAGGATCTTTGTGAGTTCGAGACCAGCCTGGGCGAGCTTGAACTGTCTAGTAAGACCCTGTCTCAAAAAGATTAAATAAAAGAAAAGAAAAGAAACGGAAAAGAAAGGAACATGTATAAATTAAAGTATAGGTTATAACAAGGTTCCATGTGTTTTGAACTGCTTTCTCAAATCGTGTCCCTAAATTATTTCTCAGAACAATCTGTAAGAAAAATATCACTAGTCTTATTTTTATAGGTGAAGATATTGTAGAAAAGGAAGGTCTGCATAAAAATTACTTATTTATATCCATGTGGATTTGGATATTTAATTCTATGATATTAATTCTCTTTCATGTGTTTTGCTGCTTTCCCCAGCTTTGGCCGCAGGGAGCTCCCTGCGTCCTTTCCCAGGCTCTGTCCATCTTTGATCATTTCCTTACTTTGCGGCACCGTAACATCCTTCAGACTCCTCTTGTATTTTTTCTTGTCACAGCTGTGGAATAAGTCAAGGAACCCTTGCTCATCTTATTGAAAATGGTTTTAAAACAAAACTTAGATCTCAGTGGGTGCACAGCGGACTCACTGCCAAGGTGTTACGGTGCCTGGGCTTTCACAGAGAAAGCAGATGAGCAGTGCGCTTACATGAATCGCTCACATATGCATGGGTACCCATAAGCATGTTTCACATGCACTCACCTGCATTTTTCTCTATATTCATCTCTATCTATATTAAAAGCATAATTTCATGTTCATCACTAAGATTTCAAAGCATCACCATAGGATACGATCTATCCTGCTACATCTCTTTCTCCAACAGTGAGAACTCTATTTATTCAAGCAAGGCTAGAAACCACAAAAAGTATCTGTTGTATTGCTAACCCACACCTCAGAGAAAAACAAATTTAGTACCTAACAATATTTGTGTACAAGGGTTTTTTTTGTCTTTAGTGTTACAATTAGTCAAAATATTGTTTCCCAAATTTGTTACTGCGCAGATTCACTTGAATTTCCTTTACTTTCTTACTTTACCTATTTTTGAGTATGACTTACATCGTCATGCTTCCAAAAGTCAGAACATATTCTGAAGAATGCTACACTAAAAGAAGCTTTACCCTCCTCTCAGTCTTTCTCCCTCATTCTTATTTTCCCATTCTCTCCATTCTGTTCTGCCTACCTCCCTTAGGTGACAGAGCTCGTTAGTAACTATTTGCACAAGTGAGATCTATTTGTTGAGAGTTAAGGGTGGTAAGACGGTCACCCAGGGAGGACAAGGGGTTGGGAGAACTATTGTTATTTGATTTTCTATGATACCTCATTTTCATTATTTCTCTTCCTACCTCTAAACATATCTTCTTAGTTTTGTTTGCAGTCTCATTTATTTCCACCCTTTCTTAAAATGCTGGCAATTTTCAGGTACCGACAATACCCAACCTTTTTTATCTCCTAACCGAAGTCACCTACAACGTACTTGTAAGTCAAACATTTTGTAGTTCAAACCTAGCAGCTATTTACAGTTTTAATCGCAAATGTAAGTATGGATCAGTCTCCTTCCAAAATGGGAGACAACTTTGCTTTCCCTTAAAATATTTAGCGAGCATGTACTTGGTATCAGGCGTTGCACTGGACACGAGGAGCATGATGGTGAGGAAAAAAGATGACATTTTCTTTCATGTAGTGGGAATAGGAAATATATCAAATAAATAACCATAAGAAAAGTGATTCCTAGAATAAATGTGACAAAAATGTTTGACCTATGATGGGAGTAAGCAGAAGTTTCCTGGGACAGCATCCTCCATTCTAATTCCAGTCCCCAGTGCTTTTGGAGAGGCCCCGCTGGGCTGAACATCTCTCTTCTCAGTGGTAGTTCTGGCTTCTCAGTGAGTGAACTTGCTTCTTCAGGTAACAAGCCTCTGCTTTATCCCCAAGTACAGCTTGTAGGGGCTCAGTTCTCTAAAGAGTTTGATTCCACCGAGGCATTTTGTCTTCTTTCTCTTTTCATTCTTCAGAGGGGCCTCTCGCCCATGTCTCTCTCCTGGGATTTAGACAACGCCATCCCTAGGCCATGGCAAAGCCTGGTATCTCCTTGAGTCTAGTCACTTATGAGGCTCAGTGCTGCTTCAGAGTCCAGATGGATAGACAGCAACTTGTGCACAGATGAAAATGTCCACCAGATGAACGAATGACCTAGAAACAGGATGTAAAAGGAAGGGCAGTGGCATGGGCCCAGCTTTGACCTTTCGCACCCAACCCTTACCCTCTTCCACATTGCCTACTCCCCTGTGCCACCTCTTCCTCTCTTCTCTTTCAAAGCAACTGTAATATTTATTGTCTGCTTTCCTCTGCATGTGTTTGAAGGAACACTTTTCTTCAAGGTTACACTGTTAGATGGTGTCACATAATTGTTCCTTTCCAAATTAGTTGCTTGCTATATTTTTCAAATACTCAATCAGCTTTGGTCTTTGTGGGTCCCCTCCCCCAGTCAAGGTGGCTTTCTGTGCCCTCTCTACTTGGAGAACTCTGGCCTGCCTGAAACATATATTACTTCCCTTGTTGCATGGTTCCAGGCTGCCTTCTCTTGGGAGCCCAGCAGCTTGAGCACAGCCTCCTCTGCACTCTTGCAGCTCCCCGTGTGCTCTCTGGTGCAGCACTTACCCCATTATGTCCTTATATTGAAATTAGTGTTGGCAGATCTGTCTCCCACGACTAGACCAGGGCTGCTTGAGGCCTAGGGTAATTATATCTTCTTTGTGTCTTCAGCACCTTCAGTATGTGCCACAGAGTGGGTGCCAAATAATGTTTAAATGATTTCATTAACTCTACTTTCATATATGCAGCAATATTTGGGAGAGATGTAGAAAAGGTACAACTCGAAAGTGATTTCGCCAACTCTGCCAATGAAAAGGGGAAAATTAAAGCACAATGCTTGAGGGAGATTGCTTTTCAGCTAATGAAGGTTATTTAACCCCCTTTAAAAGTGAGAGGGGCAGTGAAGAAAATGGTCAGATTTTCCAAAACCCCAATCCAGGCAACTGGAGAAATTATGCTCCTATCAGTCTACCTCTTGTCTGGGCCCCAAGATCTTGGAGTTGCATTGAAGTCTTGCCTTATTGAATAGCTCTTTCTCTTCTAGGCATCGAATGTCTATACTAATTTAAGTTTCACTGGATTGCATATCAGACATTTATTGCATAGCTTATTAATTTGACCTTTCAATTACTAGCAACCTGTTGACCTCAGATTTCTTAGGGTCCTCAGAGCAAGGAAACAGTACCCTCAAGAAAGAGAACAAAAATGAAATAAAACAAAAGGAAGTCCAACACCCAGCCATGCTGGTATCTTTTGAAAGTACTGTTATAGGAAGCTAAGTTAGATAAAAAATATTACAGACAGTCAGAGCTGGGCCCTCAAAGGAGCCAGTGCAGAATAGAGGAGATAATTTGCAACTGGGAAGGGAACAGACACCTCCTGCTGTGGGCCAGAACTCAAGACAAAAATAAAATGAATGCATCCACATACTTCCTAAGGATAAATATCAGAGACTGATATTTTAACTAGGTATCGCTCACTTTGAGAAAGCCAAAAAAAGCCACTAATTCAACCACTTTAAGAAGATCCCCTATTCTATATTCAAGCCTGCTTGCTATGTGACTCATTTCCCCATTTGATCCCAATTTAATTTTACCTGAGCAATTATATTTGTGATCTTACTGGTTGACCATGGTTTTGTCCAACCTCATGCCCACATTATGGTTTCTCATTTTTCCCCACTTTAGACCCATCTCACATCGTGGATTTGCTCAATAAAAATCCCTAAAAAAGGCAGGGTCCTTGGCAACATACTCAGGATTCCTTCTGTCTCACTCTTGGACAGAAGCTTTCTTTCCCCCAATAGATATATTCTGCTCTTAACCTCCATTGTTCCTAAATTCATTCTTCAGTTTTAGAGAACATCAACAAGTACCGGACCTCTGGCAGGTTAGGAGTTTCTTCCCCCTATATAAGTACGAACACCATCATAAAGGCTTTCTGCTTCTGTTTCATTATGTGACAGTCAGGGATGGTAAACACTGTCAGCAACAGAGAAACCAGTGTCTAGAAACAAATAAAAACTCAAGATGAAACTGGGAATATGTGCACAGCTTATGCTTTGGTATTCGGTGGTCATGACAGCTTTTGCTCTTACTAAAGTACTGCGTGTGGTGCTCTTTTTCTCTGTAATGATTTCTGAAAGTGTGTGACTTGTGGAATTTGCCTTAAAAAATGTAGTGAGTGTTTAATCGCTCAGGGTGTGAGTAACCACATTCTGTTCAAGTATGCTTCCAGCCCTCACTTTCCTCCTTATCAGTGACTGTACTCCAAACACTCATCTCAATTTTCAGATCAAAGCTGATGAAAAACAGACCTCTAAAGGATTGAATTGCCTTCTGCATTTTTGTTCATCAGAAGAAAATACCTTTACCACTTGAAAGAGCTGAGGCTTTTTTAGTGCCTCATCTTCAGATTGTAATTTCTTCTTTGCCTTCCTGCTTTGCTTATTTCTTACTCTGTCAATGTCATCTGCTTCATAAATGTATCTTTTAATTAATTATTCTTGTCTCAACTTGTCTGCTGTGGCTTACTGTCAGGGCAAGAATTCATATCAGTAGAATAGGATCTGTCACTAAAGGGGAATGTATTGGTTTATTTCATCGTGGAATTAACCTCATGTACCCAGTAATCACCTTAATTGATTTTTTAGATAAATCTTTTTGTTATTTACATTTTCTTTAAAGTTGCATGCAATATGGTTTTTCTGAAAATGGCAGAAATTCAGAAGCATAAAAATACTACATTACAGAAACATCTAGGCGTCTGATTAGAAAGTATTTAGAGGGAATTCCAATGCCAGAAATCACATCCAACAACATGAGAACAATTCCATTCATATTTGATCCATAAATAGACAATATGGGAATATTTAAAAAAATACTTCTTTGAAAAAAGTCTACAATATAGATAGGTTTATATAGATTGCACATATTCTGCCTGGATTTATTAAAATAATGAAAGTGACTATAAATAAAACAGCAAAAGCTTGTAAGTTAAATGGGAGGAAATGAGTTCATAACAAATGGGAGCAAGGTGAGTGATAAAATAAATTTCTATGACTTTCTGAAAGGCAACCCAGAAAAACAATGGTAGATTTTCAAAATTAGGATATTTACAAAATTGAATAGAACCAAATTTTCCTGTGCTTTGGAGAACCATAATTTAATCTTTTTGGAAAGAAATTGAAGTTTGGGGATTTACATATATTTCTACACTCTTTTCAGTGTAATCCTTCTGGAATAAATTTGCACTTTTTTTCCTGAGAAGGGGGAATGAAGGTCACCCTGTTCCTCTTTAGTTCAAATACTAGGTACACAATGATGTGATGTTTAGTCATTAAAACTGACTGCACGGTGTAGAAAGATCACTGGACTAGAAAGAAAGAACTCTAGGTTCTCATCCTAGATGCACCATTAACTGTTTTTGTGAACTTGGGAAAAAAAATCAATGAATTTGACAAATTTGCCTTAAGCATCTAGTTACTGTACAGATGCCATGGTAGTAGGAAAGTTTTTTTGACTTTCAATTGTTTTTCCCGCAGTAGAAAGAGACTGACAGTAGGAAATAATGATAATAAAGGCCTGTATGTACAAGTTGGAAGTAGATAGGATAGGGATGAGGCAAGGGGCAGGACAGGCATTTCAGGAACTTTGAGCCCTTTTGTCTTGCTGTTGTATCAGTCTGTCTTCTTTTGCTATAATAAAATGTCAGAAACTGAATAATGTGTATAGAAAAAATTCTATTTAGCTTTCAGTTTTGGAGATTCAAGGGCATTACCCCAGTGTTTTGGTGACATCTCTTGACTGTGTCCCAACATAGTGAATGGCACAACAGTGGGACCACATGAAGAAGTACAAGTCACATATTGAGGCCAGGAAGTGAGAAGATTCAAGGATTATTCCAGATGGGCTCTTGTTGTCATGAGAACCAGCCCTGAGAACTACATTGATTCCTTTAAGGCTGGCACCCCCAATAACATAGTCACCAACCACAAAGCTCCACCTTTTAAAGGTGCTGCTACCTCAATAGCACCATATTGGAACCACTCTCCCCAGCACACGACACCTTAGGAGACACATTTAAACCATAGATAAGTCATAGTACTGGCTTTGAGGGTGCTTGACAAGGTGGGTCGGACAAGGATGGGGTCACAGGTAGGAAACAAAGTGTGGAGTGTCTATTAAATTATAGTATGGATTTCAGACTTTATCATGTGACACACAAAAGAATTATTTGGGGAGTCTATTAAAACATATAGTTCTGCCATTGGGCAGTGGCAACAGAGTCTCCAGTGGCAGGGCCATGACACAAATGTTTTTGTTGAGGACTTCAGGTGCTCCTATGTACACAAAAGTTTGAAGGCAACTGGTAGCCACTGTAGGCCCTGAAGTAAGAGCATGACACCAAATTTGTAGAAAGATTACTCTGCTAAGAGTATGGAGAATGGACCAGAGGACTATGAGGAAGAATAACTAAAAGATTATTTTCCCTATGACCCATGACCCAGCATCCTTTTCTGGCATTTTGTCTAAGAAAAACTATAATGTTCCTACCTTAGGGGACAAGTAGGAGAATACTTTTAGCAGTGATATATATATAGTAGCAAAAATCAGGAATACCCAAAATATCTAAAGATGTATAAGTTATAGTGTCTTCCCATAAGAGAATATATTACAACAGGGAAAATGGAAGAATCAAGTCCACATGGAACTGAATATGTGAAGCTTGTAGAATTTTGAAATTAAAAAACATCAAGTAATGGAAAACTACCAGCATATGATATACTTGAATTGAATTTTAAAATATGCAAAATTAAACAGTCTGTATACATACACTGATTTTCAATAAAGCAAACAAAAATAGAAATTTTTTAAAAAGTTATTCAGGATAGCACTTACCACTTGTGAAGGTCAGTGAATGGGCCTAAGAGGAAAAACATGATAGCTTCAATGATGTTGGTAATATTTTGCATCTTTAATTGAATGGTGGGTTTGTGGCTCTTCGTGTTTTGATTATGCTTTATTTGGCAACCAGTCTGCAAAGATGACCCTCCAATGTATTGTGCCCCTAGAATTCACGTCCTTGTATAATCCTCTCTCACATTGAACCTGGGGTTATAATCAAGGAGCCGTAGCAGAAGTGATGTTTCATAACTTGCACATCTAGGTCATAAGAAGCATTCCAATCTGTCCTCTTGGCTTCCCAGAATGCACAGTTTGGGGAATCAAGCAGCCATGTAGGAAATCCAACTATTCTGGAACCACCATACTGTGAAGAAACCCAAGTTAGCTGCACACAGAAGCTGCATGAAGCCAGGAAGATGTCTCAGCAGCTGCTACCACCTGAAGCACCATGAGTGACGAAGTTACCATGGGTGTCAGCACCACTGAGACTGCTGGTGATGCTAGTCCCAGCCCCCATCTGACTGTGTCTGCATGAGAAACGCAAAAGAAAACTGCCCAGTTTACCTTCCAAACTGTGAAAGAGAAAAATAGATTGCTGTGTTTTGTCATGCAAGAGATAACCAGGACAGTGTGTGCCCCACAAGTCCTTTTGTGTGCAAATATTACAATTATTTTACAAAAATTAACTTATTAAAATATGTTGAAATCAAATAGCTCTGCCTTCAACTTCTGGCTCTACCGCTTCTGGGTAAATCACTTAGCTTCTCTGAAAGTCCATTTCCTCATCTCATCGAAAAAAAGGAGAAAATAATACCTTCTATCTGATAGGAAAGTTGAAAGGCTTACAAAACACAGACTCTCTATGTTCTTAACTGGGCAGAGGGCAAGGACATTATAAATGGCAGAGATCACGACATACTACAAAAACTTGTTTCCTGTGAATCTAAGGAAGAATGAAAAAGGCTTTTGTAAATGAAAAGTGTAGATTATAACTCAAGAACCTCTGCGAGTATTCATGGTGAACAGGATTCAGCTGGAACAAGTGACTGTAAAGTCTTTTCACACTCTGTGGATTTATGAAGATGCATTGGTTTCCTGTGGTTTATTTCACAAATAAAACATGTGAATTCAAATTTCTCAGAAACAGGTTTCCCTACTTTTAGCATCATCTCTGTCCTTGATTTGCCTTTACTGTGGAGCTCTCCTTTAGGGTCCACTCATCTCATATTATGTAATAACAAAAAAATGAAGTGCTTAGTCAGTCCACAGGGTGGATGATCAGGACATCTGATAGGATGAAGGGGCTAGAAGGAGAGACATGAGACTGAATATGGTTATTTATTCTGCAGAATAATTTGAAACCTGGGAAGAGAAGATAGGTGACTTTAACATGACTTTAACATTTATTTGAAAACCGATACACTCACAGCATAAAGCAAGACAGTTTCCACACTTTCTCATTCAGCTGGATCCTCAAGCAAGACAGTTCAGGAGGAGAAGCAAGAGACCATCCAGGAGATGGGCATTGTTGTTCTGAAGAGCCTATTGCCCACAGAGCTTGTGAACCACAAAACACGAACACCGACATCAGCTGTAGGAGATAGAAGGGAATCAAGCACAGCGAGACCTCAGCCTGTGCAAGGGGCGGGCTGTCTATCTGCAGGCCCTGGAACTCACCAGGATCAGAGGATGACTTCCATCTGTTCTCCACATCCACAGGGGCAGAACAAAAGGGTTGGGGTTATAATCCAGTGGGAGGTATTTGGGTTAAAAGAGATTCAAGAAGTCTCTTTTAACTCTCATTCAATGAACAGTGCGCTTTTCTTGTCTCTGAGAAGAGGGAGGATTCTAAAAAACTTAGAGCATTTTTGAAAAATTGTTGAAACTTCATAAATGTCTGTGCTTTAAAAAAAATTTCAACTGTTCCGACTTGCTAGAGAGCTGCTGAAGAAGTTTTGGATTTTATTTCTATACCCTTTTTTTTTTTTTTTTTTTTTTTTTTTGCTGGGGGGAGGCGGATTGAACTCAGGGCCTTGTGCTTGCTAGGCAAGTACTATACCACTGAGCTACATTCCCAGTCCATACTCTTTTTCTTTA
Source organism: Dasyprocta punctata (assembly GCA_004363535.1). Lineage (NCBI taxonomy): Eukaryota > Metazoa > Chordata > Mammalia > Rodentia > Dasyproctidae > Dasyprocta > Dasyprocta punctata. Next base: position 24,685 of record RJWM01010971.1, read on the forward strand.
TAGATTTTTCTTCAACTAAATTTTGAGACGGGAATATAAATCACTTCTCTTCAAAGAAGTCCTTCTTCTCTTATTGCCAATCAACCTGGAGTTCCTTTGCTCAAGTCAGATGGAATTGAGCCATTTGGAGCTCTGTTAGCAGTCAGATGTCATCAGATCATGTTGGGTACCAACGGTTGACACCACCAGCTGTTGGTTACTGCCACCGCTGGCACCAACAGTTGACACACCTGACTTCTGCTTACTCCCACTGCTGGCTATTATTCGCTAATGCCAGCTTGTGCTGGTCATTGTAGGCTACTCTACTTGGTGCTGGTATCTGCTGCTGGTATTTACTGGCTGCTGTGTGTGTGTGTGTGTGTGTGTGTGTGTGTGTGTGTGTGCTAAGAACTCTAAGTGTTTATTGCTGTTTCTTTGGAAACTATGGCTCTATCCACACTACTCAGGATAAAAGTCCCAAGTAGATTTATAGGACTTTTAGAGTCCACACTACCCAAGAAATAAGTCATGAGCAGGTATACAGAAACATAAAAGTAAGTCTTTATTTTAACAGGGCCTTGCTGCAGGGAGATTGGTACCCAGGAAGGAGCCCTCCTAGATTAAATCCCAAAAAGCAGCTGTAGAGTATTGCTTATGCCACAGCTGCAAGCCTGTGTTAATGAGGGGCAAGGCTGCAAGCTTGCTAAGAGAGTTGGGTGTGGAAATGAGGGACCCAGATCCCTCCCTTTCTGATCTTAGCCAAGCCAGGGTGGCCTCTCCCTTCTTCAAAAAGGCAACAAGAGTGGCTGAAGTGATGGGAGGGAGACAGAGGCTCCATGCTGACAGTCTGGCTGCATTCATATTGGAATGGAGGGAGAGTGGCAGACTGATAGCCAGGGAGACATTGCTAGGTAGTCAGGGAGGACATTAAAGCAAACCATCCCAGTCCATTGGGGCAGGAGAGGGGCAGCAAAAAGAGAGGCAAGAGGGAGGAGTCTGACAGCCACTGGCCAACCCACATCCTCTCTCCACCATGCACAGAAAAATGGGAGTCAGGTGCTTCTCATCTGTCACACTCCCAGAAGTCTACTATGGTTTATAGCAGTAAGTCTAAACGTTGGCAGGTAGGCACACAAGCTTAAATACCTCATGGTTTCTCTTATATGAGAAACCCAAAATACAAATAAATTAAAAAGCAAAATAAAAAATAGTTAACAGAAAATAGGGAGATGGATCTTTTGCAAAAGGAAGGTGACCAAGAGATAAATTGAGGGCAGGACAGAAGGGGATGAATGAAGAACTAAAATGTGTTATGTAAATGTACCACCTCCCCATAGTGAATGCAACCATTATATGGTGCAAACAGGTACTAATAAAATTAAAAATTTACAAAAGAAGGTAGAGAAAAACCAGTCGTTAGAATTTCTAGGTAGATTTGTTTTTCAGTACTGGAAATTGAACACAGGACCTCACACTTGCCAGGAAGGTGCTGAGCAACTGAGCTCAGTTGCCAGCATCTAGGTAGATTTTTTATCCTATTGTGTTAGTTTTTCATTACTATAATGAAATAGCCAAGGAAGCATATTTTATAAAGAAAAGAAGTTTATTTATCTCAGTTCTGGAGGCAGAAAATTCAAATAGCATGAATATAAATTACTGCCTGCATGAGTTTATGAAGATAAACCATATTCAAATCCTAGCACATACTTTGCAGGTTCTTGTATTATGTAGTCATTTATGGTGTCTGGAGGATTTTTATTGTTCCAGGAGGGGGAACTATGTAGAGTCACATTACCACATCATTGAGATTTCCAAAAACAATTATAATTCACTAATTTTTGAAACAATTTTATGTACTGAAAAATTGCAAATATAGTATAAGGAATTATTTTCCTAAAAGATTTGAGAGTAAATTGTTAACTTAATGTCACATAGTCCCCAAATACTTTAATTTAAAGATACATTTCTATAAGTACCAAAGCAGGTTATCAAAATAAATATTTTACTGCTATCTATTCCTCAGACTCCAAGATTTGCCAACTGCTCTAATCAGAAAAAAAAAAAAAGACTTAGTTCAGAATCAAGCGGTAGACTTAGTCATAATGAGTTTCCTTCCTTAGTTATAATAAGTTTAGGATTCCTCAGGTTTCCCTTAAGCTTTGTGACCTTCTAAAAATAACAGATTTTTTTGACACTTCTAAAAATAACATATTTTTAAAAAATAGAGTGCATCTCAATTTGTTTCCTCCTGATAAGATTCAAATTATGAGTCCTTGACAGGAACACCACTAAAGCAACACTGCATCCTCTTAGATGCAAGGTGATTTGTTTGATTAAGGTTTAATGGTAACTTAGGCCAATTGATTAAAGTTGTATCTGCTTGTCTTCTCTATAGTTACATTTCCAATTTTTAAAATATTAAGTATTTTGTAGAGAGATACTCTAAACTATGTACGTACTCTGATCCTCCACTAATGTTTGTTGTATTTATTTATATCAGCTTGATTCATATCAATTTGATCCAGTTTTACTCATTGGATTATAAATTAGTGTCTCGGTTATTTTTCTCTCATTGCTGGGACAAAAAACCTGACCCCCAAAATTAAGGAAGGAAAGGTTTAGCTAGCTCACAGTTTGTGTAGGTTTCAGTTTGTAATCAGTTGGCTCCAAGGTAGGGTAGCAAGGTGAGGGGCAGCTGTTCAAGGCAGCAGAAGACAGCAAAAGCAACAAGAGCAAAAAAGGGAACTGCAAATCTCTTTTCCTCCCTTATATTTTATGTAGGATACACACCCTTGGATGGGTGTAGCACTCATGCAATCTCGGTGCCCTCCTCTTGGGCAAGCTCAGGATGTTTACAAAGTGAGGATCCTGGCCCCCTGCTGAGTCACTTAGTCAAACTTCTAAACCTCTTAGGTTAACACAATGATCAACATCCTATAGTGGTAAGGGCATGTCCTCTACACCCCAGGATGTGGAAATGTTGAATTACTTAGTTAAGCTTTTAGGTTTCTCAAATTGACACAATGTATCAGGCATTACAATTGCTATATTTATTTTGATACACAAGTTATTCCAGATTTGGTTAACAGGATCTTGCAGTACACATACCTGCAAGATGGTGAAAAATATATATTTTTGGGAGAGATCAAGTCTGCACCATGGATTGACACACTGTTTAAGGGAAACTCAAGGCTAGACCCAATTTTTTGGGTATGTAAGTATTTTGTGAACAGTTATAGGAATCCTTATCCAAACTAGTGCCTTCTTACTCTAATTAACCATTATAATTACCTTAAGAGATTTTATAGAAGACACTGGTACCCAGTATCTATCACAAAAAGCACTTGGATCAGAACTGCTTGGGTCTGAATAAGGACTTTATAAAAGGCCCTACAGATGATTCTAATGTGCTGCTAAGATAAGAGGTAAGAACTACTTGCCTAGTTTTACCTCCTCACAGCAGCCTGATTCTACAGGCAGTAACCATTTCCTTTGGAGAAAGCAATTTCTTCTTCTTTTTTTTTTTTTAACTTAATTAGAAAAGCAATTTAACATTACCATGTTTCTAATAAGTTAAGCACTAGTGAACATAGCAGACATTAAATGAAGACACAAATAACAAAATCATCATTTGAAGAAACTCTACATGCACCATCCTCACTTCCCTGTGCATTTTTTATACAGGAGATAACAGCTATCTAGATAAAGGTGAAATGGGTGGAAACTGAAAGAATCTTTGCAATTAAACTTATCTAGGGAGGAATCTAGTGATAGATCTGGAATTTGAAAACAAGAGTAACCTGGAAGGTAAGTGATCTTAAAAATACAGTCCATTGTCTGCATGATTGTGGGCAAGTTACTTAATTTATTTATTGCACTAATGTTCCAATACTGTGACATTTGCACATACTATGCACATACTATGTAAGTATTATATATTCTTAAAAAGTGACATTGGGACATGTGTTGGTCATGGATGATACTAAACATAGAAATTCATCATGATGTTTAAGTTAATAAGTATAATATATATGTCTTATCTCATCTGATGCAGAAGAGTCAACCAACCTTGTGACAGCTTGAAATAATAGATGAAGCATCTCAGAAATAGGCTCAGAATTATGTAGCCTGAGACATGCACAATTTCCTGTAGTGTCAAGTAAAATGAATATGAAGTAGATCCTTAATGAGCAGAAACAAAAACTGATATCCCTTACAAAGGTGGAATTCTCTCAAGATATATATATATATATATGAAAAATCTATCAACACACTTGTTTTATCTAAAGGAAATTGATAGAATAAGTAAGAAACTGTATTTATGCAGCCATCAATTCTTTTTATAAAGATCTTTCTCTGGGAAATTTTTGCACCCGTTAATCAGTTCCAAGACACAGTAAATTGAGAGAGTTGGTATTGATACCCAAATCAGGGCACAGGTTGGATAGGTGGGGAGAATATCAAACACATTTGCTTTCAGTCAGTTTACTTTTTATTAAGCATTCAGGATGAGCTAGCTTTGTGTTAAGGATTGAGGTAACTCATGGCTGGTATAATCTAATAAAACATAAAATGTTAGAGAACAATGAACCTTTTACAAGCTGTATTGAAGAGAAATATTTATTTGGATTAAAGGACTCAAGGAACACTTCGTGAGTAGGACTCAATTTGGGTCTTAAAAGTTTTTGGACAGATGGAGTGGAGAAAAAGAGATAAGCAGCATTTTAGGAAGAACAATGTGTTGATGCAAACATAGAGGTAGGAATAAACACGGAGTGTTCTACATTCATTCGTTATTGTTGTGTAACAAATCACCCCCAGCTCAGTGATTGAAATAAAAGCTAGTGACTATTAGTCATCATTCCAGGGCTGGCTGAGAGCTTCTGCTGAACTGAGTGAGGCTCCCTGGGTTGTAAAATACCTTGATGTCAGCTGGCCGTATTCAGCGGGAAGGTCAACTGCGCGGGTCTGGTCTAGAATAACTAGATTTTATATATGTGCCACCATGCCTGGCAAGGATGGATTTTGTTTGGATAAAAGTAACCACCAATGAATACGTTCATTCTTTAGGGTGCAGTTTTGATTGATCTTACCCCTCAGCTTATATATTTTTGACCTGAGTCTTTTACTCTATATTTTTGGGCTTCAGTTTGTCCTTAGTCTTTGGCTGATCATGAGTACACAATATTGTGCTAACTTTCCAAAATAGTACCACATCCAGAAAATCTGCTGGTGTGAGCACTTTGGGTGCACATTCATCAACATTCAGCAGTTTAACAACTGAAAGATTGTTTTATGGTGTTTGTACTCTCCTATGACGAAAGAGTTACCAAGAATATTTTTTAAAAATTTTGGTTTCTTAGATCCTTTCTGCAATTTCAAGTATGCTTATTCCTAAACTGGGTCTATCAAGCATTCTTATGGCTAGGTCTAGATGTCCCCCACAAAGCCTCATGTAGTCATAGGTGGGGCTTTTTCAGAGGTGGCTGGATCTAGAATTTGTGATGCTGCAATTGATTTATGGTTCAATGCTCAGATCAAGGGCACTAGGATTAAGGGTGTGAGTTCTACCCACCCTAAAAAGCCTGAATAAGATACAAGAAATAGAAAGAACTGGTCATCCCTTGTTGTTTTGTTCTCTTCTGCCCACCATGAGACATTTCTCCTCGGAATGCCACACTGCTTTGGAGCCAGTTGATTATGGACTAAAATTACTTTAAACTGTGAAATTTTCCCTTTAATTTTGGGTGTTGGGTATTTTGTCTCAGCAATGACAGAAAAGTAACTTATAACTTGCTTCATTCCTTTGTTGATGGGATTGTCATAATGTAATGCCATCATCTACAACCTGCCAAACATTATCGTGTATTAATTTTACCTATAGAGTAATAAGTGATGGTATTATTGCTTCTGGCAATTGCAGACATCACATTAGGTTAAAAAGAAGAAGCATATTTACAAAATCCTAATATTTTATGTGACAACTGACTTTCACAGAATTCTACAAAAAAGTTGACTTTTGAAAGTATTTTCTATTTGTTTAAGACATCTGAAAAAAAATAATTGAGTTAACTGAGTTTGGGGTTGAGGAAATCTTAAGAGGTCACTCTAAAAATGGTTGTCTTCAAAGAGAAAAATCTTTTAATAACAAGTAAAGATTTTAGATACTCATCATACTTCTCAAATTGATTAAAAAATTTATTTCTTTAATAACTCAGAGTTCAATTGTTATTACCTACTCTGTTACTCTTCAAATATCCACACTGTTTTATTCTAGTGATTTTGCTTTTCCAGTGACTTATACATTTTATATGCAAAGATTCAGTCACTTTCTATGAAGGAAGGAGGAGATGATGAAAATGCCTGGAGTGGGACTTCAGAAAAACAAAGCATTTATCTCTAATTTTGTCTGTTGAGATGTTTTAAGTTTAATAATTGGAAATTGCTCATTTTAAAGCCACATTGCATTAAAAAAGACACATGGTTCCTGCTGATAGCTTTTTCAGACTGCTAGGATTTATTATTATTTTATGAGAGAAAAATCTTAATAGCTTAGTGATCAAATACATTATAAAATACTTTTAGAAAACCTAAGTATTTATAATTTTTCTAATTGTTCCTTGTAAATTTCACTTTCCCCTCTTGTACAGTTATGCTATCAGGACTTAGAATTTTAAATTGCAGCTTTCATTCATTTTACGGCAGTATGATGGATGCTTTATCTTCCCTGGGAATTATTATTTCCGGAGGTAATAAGAACAATCATCTGTTATATAGTCTACATTTCTTGAGTTGTTTTCTGTGTTTTCTGTTGTCAGCTTAGGAAAATTAATTAGATTAATTCCATAAATTCTAGAGAACATTATTAGATATCAATTAAGCACTCAGAAATAGTTGTTTTAGATAGTAGTTTATAGACTAATTTTAGAAGAAAGTAAATCCATCTAGATGCATGTATTTTAATGTCTATTAATTTAATATCTATTAATCTTTTCATCATTTTACAAAAAGTTATTTATATGCATTCCAAATAAAATATTAGTTGACCTCAGATATTATTTTCTGGTTTGCTTCTTTATCTACATTTAAGTAGGCCTAAATCCAGAAAAAAAAAAAAAAAGAAAGAAAGAAAAGAAAGAAGGAAAAAAAAAAGGAAAGAAAAGGAAACGAAAGGAAGAAAGACTTACAGAAAATCATATATTCAGATTGGTTACCTATTCTAAATGCTTTGCTAGTTGCTCTCTTATTTTATGATTTTATTAGTTTTTAAAATTATTTTAAGAAATAATTTTCAAAAAATCAACATGCTTTGCAGTTTAACCATGAAATATAATGAGATATATATACAACAGTTTCCTATCCACTTCTCAACATCTTTCTTGATAGAGATATAGCTTTCAAAAGTATTTAAACTATTTTAAGTTTTTAAAACTCAGCTGTTTTAAATTTTTTGATAGATGACAGTCATTCCATCTGCCTTATGTTTCATTTTACTCTAGTAATAACACTTAACATGAACTCAACTCTCTTAATAAATTTTCGAGTGCATAGTATAGTATTGTTGATTATAGATACAATGCTATACAGCAGAACTCTAGAATTTATTCGTATTGTTAACTGAAACTTTGTGTCTGTTAAGTAGTAACTCCACTTTACCCTTTCCCTCAGTTTCAACCAACATCATTTCATTCTTTGATTCTAACAGTTTTCAGTGTCTCATGTAAGAAGAATGAGTAATATTTGTCTCTTTGCACCTGAGTTATTTCATTTAGCATAATGGTGTTGATTTTCATCAATGTCATCAGAGATGACAAGATTTTCTTGTTTTAAAAGGTTGAATAACATCTCCATCATAAATCTATGCAATATTTTCTTCATTCATTCATTAATGGTGATTTATTTTTCACATACTACCTATTGTGAGTTGTGTAAAAATGGGTACAAGAGTGCTATAATCTTTTCAAGATTCTGATTTTAGTTTTTTGGATAAATATTGCAAGTGGTATTGTTGGATTCTATGATAGTTTTATTTTTAATTTATTGAAAGATAGCCATACTGTTACCATCAAAGATGCACCATTGTACTTTCTTACCAAGAGTATGCAAGGTTTCAATTTCTCCACATCCTTGCCAATAATTTACAGTTCTACAACTTATATAGAATTTTAAGTGACCAGGAGTAGCCAAATCATTCTTCATAAAGAACAAAGCTAGAAGCATTACACTTATTGATGTCAAATATGTTATAGAGCTCCAGTAATCAAAGTGGTGTGGAATGTAAACTGAGGGACAAAATAGAGAACTCAGAAGTAAATGCACACACATTTGATCCACTGATTTTTATTGAGTGCCTAAAGGAGGAAATAAGGAAAGGGTAGTCCCCTCAAGAAATGGTATGGGTAAACAGGATATCCACATCAAAATAATAAAATTGGGCCCTTCTCTCCAAAATGAATCAAAATGCTAGAAGTAAAACCCAAAATTATGAAATTCCTAGAACATATAAAAGGTAATCTCAATGTTGGTTTTGGCAATAATTTCACAGATGTTATTGGGTGACTATTTGTGTTCTCCAAGTCCATATGTTGATACATCAATACCAGTGTGAGGGTAGTTGGAGATGAGGGCTTGAGAGGTGATTAAATTACAAGGGCTTGGGATTAGTGTCCTTATAAAATATATCTGGAGCAGTCTCCTATCCTTTTGACCATGTGAGGTTTTTTGTTTTGTTTTGTTCTGTTTGCAGTGCTGGGGATCGAACTCACAACCTCGCACCTGCCAGGCAGGCACTTAGGCCTCTGAGCCAAACTCCCGGGCCTATTTTTTTGAGGCAGGGTCCCACTATGTAGTTCAGGCCAGCCTTGCTCACTTTGTAGCCCAAGCCAACTCACAATGCTCCACCTACCTCAGCCTCCCGAGTACTGGGATTAAAGGTGTGCGCCACCACGCCCAGCTGGCCATGTGTGGTTTTAGATGGAATAAGGATGTTGTAGTATAAGATGGTCATCTTTGAGGAAATGGTTTCTTGCCACACACTGAACCTGGTGGTTCTTTGTTCTAGGACTTCATAATATCTAGAACTACGAGAAATAAATTTCTATTGTTTATAGGCCAGACTATGATATTTTGTTATAGCAGTCTAAACAGACCAAGACAATAGATATGATACCAAAAGCTACAAAACCAAAAATAAACAAGTGAAAATACATCAGACTATAAAGCTCTGGACAGCTGAGAAATCAATGCAGTGATAATACATCCTGTAGAATGGAATAAATATTTGAAAAGCCATGTATCTGACAAGCTTCCAAAATGTATAAGAAACCCTTAGAACTCAATAGAAAATATCAAAACCCTAATAATTTGAATAAAAATAGGGAAAGGATGAGAATAGGTATTTCTTCAAGGAAGACAAAAATGTCTAAATAGTATATGAAAAAGTGTTCAGCATTACCAATCATCAAGGAAATGCAAATCAAGACCACAATGAGATGCCACTTGCTTCATATAATGCTACAATGATAACAATGTGCTGGAACAATAGATGCTGTTGGTTTTAATTAATCAATTTAGGAGGAAGTGGGATATTTTATTTAACATAAATTAGACGTTATCTTTGGTATCTGAAGACTAAACAGGGCCTTAATAAGTAAATTTGCTTATTTTCTTTCTCCTGTTGGCATTAGGTATGAATCCATATCCACATAAAAGCAAAACTTGTCACTTCTGCATTCCACTTATCCTTGTGTAGTCTCAAGTAACAAAATTGATTTTTAAAAATGTTAATTTGAAAAACAGCAGAGATAAGATTCAAGCATGCTTGCTCTCAGAGAAGGATTATTTATTAAGGGAAAGACATCCTTTGAAAATTATTATCATAATTATCACTAAGAACCCAATTCTATATTTCTTATTAAGGCAAAATCCCTATTAGGCTCATGCAAGACGGATGTTGATTGCAGTGGGATGTACGCCTCAATAGGGCTAAGTAATCAGCTTTGAAATGTCACTCAGAGGGAATGAGCAGAGCAGTGGCTATTCTCTGGCAGGTTTCAATATATCTTTTTTGTTTTTTGAATCGTCAAGGATTTGATATGTTTCTTGTATCAGTAACTGTTCTGAATAGCTCCACAAGTAATATTTAGGGTTTAAGGAAAAATTGTATTGGTACAAGGAAAATGTACACTCCTTCCAGTGGTCTTTGCTTTATTACCACCTCCCTAAAACACCACCTTACATCAATGACATTGTGGGATTCCCCACTGGCTACTGACACTCATGACTCCTTCAGTCAGCTTCCCCACAGTAACCACAATAACCTTCCTATGTCACAAATTATTATTGGTTGCTTTTTCTTGGGGTTAGCATGTTCTACACGTACATCCTCCTGCAAAATAGCTACACTGGATGGTCACAAGTTTAACCCAATCTGTGACCATCACTTCACTATTAAAACTTTTCCATAGGCTTCTTAGTACATAAGAATAAAACCCAAGTGTTTATAAAGATGTGTAAAGCCTTCACGTGATCTGACTCTAGTCTATTTGCCAAAATCAGCCTCAAGTGCCCCATGATTTTAGTAGTCTCAGGGACTTTATACATGTTGGGAATGTGTAAGATTTCTCACTACAGGGAATATTCTTTTTCCCTTTTTTATGTGACTATTTCAGTTGGAGTCATACATGTCACTTTTTCAAAGATGTCTTCATCTACAACGTGCCATGTATCACTTGCTTATTTCCTTCAATACACATACCGTAGTTTGCCTGTAATATTGTTTGATTGCCTACTAATTGACTGATGTAAGGCCAGGGATTGAACCTATTTTATTCTCTAAAGTATTCAGAACTTAGGACCGTGCCTGTCACACATCAGAGCTTCAAAAATATTCCCCACCTGAGTGAAGAAATGCACAAATGAATGAGCTGAGGCAATTACAGAAGTACAGTGTTCTACAAAATCCTTGGGGAGGAAATGAAACCAGTCAACTTCTGGGCAGCTGGAAACTCAGTGGTAGGAGCTGTGGCTTGCTACTTGAACACTTGATACACTTTACGGAAGAAATTATGGTCGATAGCAATATTTTCATGTCTGAAGAATATTGGAAGTTTTGGAATGTAGTTTTTTAAAATGTCAAGTGTCTATTGTGTTGATGTTTAGTGTTTCAAAGTGATCTAAAGTAAATTGAATTCTAATTTTTACTCATAAAGTTGCTACATAACCCCAAGGAAGAGTCAATCTCTACAAATGAAAACAGGAATGTCAGCAAGCGGATAGACTGAAGTGGGCTATCATTGCAGAATTTCCAGTTTTCCTGGCATGAGGTAGAGAAGCATCATTGCAAGGCCACTGCACAGTAGAGTTACTCATAGTGTGAACTGAGACAGTTTTAATTCTCTGAGCACATGAATCAGCAACTCCCAATACATTCTTTGGACTCATTTACTGAATTTGAGATGCTACCGAACATCTAAGAAGATATGGCTAGCAGGCTTCTGCAAACAAGAAGATAGAGGTTTTGAGGTATAAATGTGGTATTTGGGGGTATACGGATGAAATTTAAAATCAGGGCAACTGAAGGAGTTGTATGAAGAGGTTATAAGGGAGAAGATTCCTCGGGACTGAATCTTGCAGAAAGGCAACAATTAGGAGTCAGAGAAAAAGGAAGGTCCAAAAAGGAGTTGAAGCAGGATTTGATAAGAAAACAGCAGGAAATATAAGAGTTTGTGGTGTCAATTAAGCATAGAGTTGAGGGGAAGTGGGGAGAGAGGACCAAGTGTCTATTGTATGAAATCCTGGTAGGAGGCTTGTTCATGACTTCAAAGAACATAGGAACAACTTAAAATTAGGTGTATTAACACCTTGGTTCTTTAATGTGGGTTTCACCTGTTAACATATTTCTCCAGTTCATCTGCAGAAGTGACAACTACTGTGTGAGTTAAGAACACTCTCAAGTCACCTACATTAAAGCAAAACCTTTACTCTATTTTTCTTTATAAAGTCAGATTATTCCTAAATTCTCTGGATAATTTCCACAACTGTTTCTGTTTTGCCATCATATGCAGAATCTATCATCTTCAAAAGTCTTCACTTTTAAAATGCAAACTATTTTAGATACAGTTTATTATCTCTTTAAAATCACCCACATTCATTTAAAAACATATTAGCTCTTCACCTTCAATATATTTGAATTGCGTTGTAGAAGCCTTGGAATATTAAGCTTATCGGAAAGTTAGGACAAGTTTTCCCTAGAGGGTGGAGAGTAGTTTTAAATTCAAAATGGGGAAAAAGTGCCATATCTTAAAATAGAAGCAAATTTTTTCTCTGTTTCACATTCTCTCAAGATATCCACAATCCTTTTTAAACTCTCTATTTATTATTAAATACAAGCAATTTAGCTCCTTTGTAAGGTTATGCAAATAACTCATCTAGAATTAGCATTTAACATGCAGTTTTATATCCACACAAATGTTTTGTATGAAGTTGTTTTAAAAAGATTCAAATCTTTATAATTAGGAAGGGAAAATATATTAATAGGAATAAAGGGATACTCTGCTAATCTCCCATATGTAAATTAGCTTATAATTTCCATCATTTACTTTAGAAGCAACAGAACAATGGAACTTGTATTCTTCAGCATTGCCGTCTTTCTCCTCCTTCTAGAAAGTCTGTGCTTATACACGTATATCTAAAGGAAAATAAGAGGGAATGTTAAATATCCCAGTTTTGTGGGAAAAGGAAGGTTGAGTAACTTGTTCATGGGATTAAAGTTGATACTTGGGGCTCTGGTAACATAAGGAATCAACTGAAATGCAAACCCTCTTGGGTTCTCATTTTAATTGTGTTTCCTTTTCTACTGGGGATGGAACCAACTGTGCCCACTTGGCAAATTTCTTCACAATTTTCTCCCTTCCAATTTTCCATAGAAGATGTTATTATAGAATATATGGAGAAATTTAAACTATTCTCTTTCTTATAGGGCTTTCTCATTATTTCAGTCTCTACCTTGGTCTCTGGATCATGCAAGCTGATCAGATTTTTCAGTTTCACAGACCTTCTGGAGCTTGATATTTCTCTTGCAAGGTTCTAGAAATACAGTGCATTGTCCTAGAGTTTCATGTAACTAGAAGAAATAGTAGGATAGTGAAATATCCAAAGCCAAATCAAAGAACTGTTGAAAGGATATGGCTGGCGACTGAACCTAGAAGTCAAGAGGGGAGCCAAAAAGATGTTAAATAGAAAACAGATTTAAGTATATTCCTTAGAGTTGTTAAGTGGTAGAGCTAGGAATGTTGAATGTATAAGTTTCTCATTTAACAAACATTTAAGAAGCCAGCAAGAATCAGGCAGAGCTCTAGCAGATACTGTCCAGTGGGGAAATAAACCTATATGTAAATTATTTAAATAGGTCATCCCTGGAGGTATGCATCATAATCTATGAAAGAATGGAGGAAGGCAACCTATCCCTGGTAGGAGGATCAGTGAGAGATTGAGTAATAGCCAACTTTCCTTTGTCCTCTCTGCCACCATCTCATCCAGAGCTCTACCATCTTACATCTAAATTTTTCCAGCATCTCAGTCTGTTCTTCTTATCTCCAGCTTTGTTGCTTACACTCTTTCATCTACATTGCAGCCGAGTAATATTTCCAAGAAAAAAATTGCTACTTCTCCACTAAAACTTTTAGTAACTTTCCACTATGACAAACAAAATCTGAAACCTTATTGTGGCCCTTAGTTAGACTTTAACTTTTCTTTCATTGCTCTTCACCTCAAATGTTAATTACAATGAATTGTGGGTCATTTCCCTAAATCATCATTTCTTTCTGACTTCTGAGCCTCTGCACATGCAGCTTCCTCTGCCTGAAACCACCTGTCTGGTCCTCAACATTCATACATGTACACAAGAAGAGAGACATGTGTCTGAGCTTACAAGCATGTGCACACATGGGTTCATAGACATTTACACATGCATCCACCCTGCACACTTCCTATTTCTGCCCTTAACCTTTTTTTAACCCATTTTTGTTTTGCTTTTGTTTTGTTTTGTTTTGCAGTGCTAGAAATTGAACCCAGGGTCTCATGCAAACTAGACCAGTGCTCTACTATTGAGCTACATCTCCAGGCCTTTCTCAGTTTCATTTTGAGTAAATCTCTCCCTAATTTACCTAGGTTGTTTTTAAACTTTCCATCCTCCTGCTTCAGCCTCCCAAACAGCTGGGGTTTCACGTGTGCACCATCGCATCTGGCTTAATTCATGATTTATTTGTTTTTTTTTTTTTTTTTTTTTTTGGTCTTCAGTACCACAAGTCTCAGTGTTATCCCCACTGTGGGTACACTCCTGTGCAGTACCCTCTCTATGCACCTAAACAATGAGTACGTCACACTGTATTACACTTGACTGTTTGCTTTTCCATCTTTTTCATTGGAAGGAAAGCCCCTTGAATGTGGGTACCATTTCTTATTCATTACTGTGTACCCAGAAGCTATCATGTTTTCAAGTACATTGTGGATATATATATATATATATATATATATATATATGCATTATATATATAATGCATGTATATAGATGATCTATTGAACAATGCTATGCAAAAATGTGAGGGGGCAAGATCCTTGTCCCCATTAGTATACAGCTATATGTTACACGTATTAGTGAAGTGATGTTACAGAAATTTTGAGCTTTGAGAGTTTTTTACACTGTGTCTGAATGGGACATCATAATTTCCAAGTACAGCACTGAGGGTGAAGTCACACTGTAAAAACAGTCTCTCATAAGAGTACTTGAATCCAGCAAGCTTCAGAAAGCTGGCCAGACAGATTGTTAGAACCTCAAGGCCTCTTGGCCAAGTTAAAGGAGAATCAGGCTTTTTTTTTTTGTACCAGGTACTGAACTCATGACCTCACGTTTGCCAGACAGACACTTACACCACTGAACTAAATCCCGGCCCTGAGAACCAAGCTTTTTATACCTTCCAAATTTTGCAAAACTGTGTGAATTGTCGCATCCCAAGAAAAGAGCTTGTTTTCCTTTGCCTTACTGTGCCAGTAACTCCCAACCAGTAGCACCTGCAGTTTTTGAACTTATTCTTGCTGCCAGAGCCCACTCTGTAGCCTATAGGACAGGCTGGAAATACCAAGTAATTGACTTCCTTTCAACCCTCAGGTAAGGACCAATCAGAATTTGTATGTAGCTGCCACTCAGATAACATGAAGGCATGCGTTATTTCCTGGCTTCCAGAATTCCCCTGCTGGGAGCTAGGCTGACAACATATCACCCCTGGCTTCCCTCCCTTTCCTTGCTCCCTGCCAGGAAATTCTCCTTTATAGTTTCCTGTGATCATCATCTACATAGATTTAAATCCTTGCCTCAAGATTTGCTTCTAGGGGAAGCTCTAAGTAAGACAACTGCTGATAAGCAAATATCCTCTCTGCTTGGGGCATACTCTTGTCAGTGCAGCCAGAGAGAGAGGTGTAAATTAACACGAGGGCACACTTCCTCAACAGTTTAGACTGGCAGACAGGAAACTGAGACTTACTCAGAGGGCCAGATTTGCAGAGGTGGTCTCACAGACTCAGGCTGGTATTGCTTATTGAAAAGGAATCATACCTTTTCTCATACTCAGGCATCTTATAAATTTGACAAGGCCAAACTATTATAAAAGCTGAGCATACCATGGCTCAGTATATATGTACCTACCTTGGAATGGTATTTCTACATGGTAATTAAAGACAATAGTTGCAAAAGATTACCTGAAAATGTTCTTTTCCATACTGGAACTTGTCTTAGGGAGGGAAAAGTTCTAAACCATAAAAATATCAGAGTTCGTCAGAGACTCGCAGCATTTAGAGATGGGGCCTGAATGTTTTCCTAATCACACCATCCAGCTTTGGCCATGAACAAACCAGGATCTGGGGAGAGGCTCTCGATCATAGGGAGGCTCTGACCTCCCTTTACTCCACTGCTCTTTCTCCCAGAAACCACCACCTTGGATACGAGGTTGGCTGAGTTCACTGGAATTTCTGTCTTCCCCTCTTGTTTCTAATTACTTTTTAAAGACTTTAGATAATAATTTGTACTTTAGAGCAACTTTTCCTTGAGAGAACATGTTCCTAATGGGAGGTCAACACTTTTCTCAAGAACTCTGTTGTGTCAAGGGTTCTTATGAGACTGATATATTTTGGAGTCTTCTTTTTCTATTTTTCTTTTTTTCATGCTCAGCTAACCAAGTGAGAGGGCTCGGGATGTAATTCTGTCTTAAAAACCCGGCCGCATGGTGTCATTTGGGGGAAATTAATGGATGTGTAGGGCTTTCTTCCCTCAGGGTAGCGGGTGCTCTGGATCTGTTTGGATTCTCTCTTTTGCTACTGTTACAAGGTATATCCACCACAACTTCTAGTTGGCCTCTTCCACCAAAAGGAGATGCTGTTTAGATAGTGCTTGCTTCAAGGATGCAATTACTATTATTTATTATTATTATGCCTGCACAGTCGTGATCCCAGAAGTCGGTCATTAGAGGATAGGTGTTCACTGGTTACTTTTAAAGCCTTATGTGGTAACGCCAAAAGCTGCCGCCATGACCTTTTTCTGTTGGACTATGCAAAGATATTAGGTTATCTCAGTTAACAAGAAAATTATTGTAATTGTATTGTATTGTATTGTAAAAATTGTATTGTAAATGTATTGTAAAAATCATCTGGGAAAGAGGATAGCATTAACAATTAAGAGAAGGTTTACATGTAGGCCTCATGTAGAAAGTCTATCTTCTGGTATTTGGTGATTAAAAATGACTTAACTTCTTTCTCCTGTTGTTTCCATATGCACTTTTTCTACTTTTTTGACTGTATCTTATGAGAGTGCCGGCTAATTTATAACCTTCATTACTTCACGATGTGCGTAAATGGCCTTCTCTCTGAGTCTTTTTAACTTTTAATCCCTCTGCTAGTTGTTCAACTGTGGATTTGTATTTTACTTTCAAATTCCTGAGATAAAAATCTCATTGTCTTGCCTGAACTACATAGTGCGACCCTGCCTCAGAATAAACAGCGCTGGGAGTTTGGTTCAGTGGCCTAAGTGCCTGCCTAGCAGACACGAGGTTGTGTGTTTGATACTTGGTACTGACAAAAAAAAAACAAAAAACAAAAAAACAAAACAAAACAAAAAAACCAAACTCATTGTCTTCCCTAATCAACATCGTCTCTTTAAGGACAATGCTGTTGTGTCCTATGACCTAATAAACCTCTGAAGAACCTATCTAGTGTCTAGCTTTTTGTCGCATGGTCTAAGTGATGGTGTGTTTTAGGAAGTGTTATATAAGATGATTAAGAACTAGCCAGATCTGCTTTCCTTGACCATGGCTGAGAATGGGTGTTTTTAAGAAGATTCAGGAAACTTTGGGCAATCTAATCCATATCCCAGAAAAGGAATGAGTCTCAGCTCCTCACACTGTATCGAACAAAGAAATTTCATAGCTTCCAAGCAAATGACAAACTGTGCTATTCTCTCTATCCTTGTTAAAAAAAAATTCAGATCCCTGAAGAAAGAAGTATTGGTAGCCTAAAAATCAGGAATACTTGTAGATTTCTGTTTGCTCATCTGTATTCCATATGACAACTGAGGCAACAGAGAAAACGACCCTGGGCCTCTTTGAACCAAACTTAAATGCATTTTGGCATATGATTTATTTTCAGAAAAAGTGATGATTGGCTGAAAAATATAACCTCATGGTAACTTGGATATTGAAAATGATGCATCTGTGTTTTGGCCATCTTTATGGACAAAGGTGCTCTTGAGTTATGGGTGATTCATTCCTCACTGTACAAAGCATTTGGCATTATTAAATGAAGTTTAAATTGGAGAGACACTATACATTGCACATGGAAAAAATTTGCATTTTAACATCTCCAGAATGCTATTAAATATCTCAGAAAGATCCATAAAGGAAAGTGTGTCCCATAGCTTGAAATAGAAAATGATTGGAAAAAGTAGAAATAGAGTTCCTATTTTTCAGAAAGAAGCCATATCATCCCATAAATCTTTGAAAAGAAGTTTCCGTGGGCTCTGCTCTAAGCATTCAAATGCTTCTCAGGAGCACCTTGACCTTAAATTAACATTTATAGAGTTTAGCTGACACCACGCTCTGCAGTTTAATGGAAGGTTTAAAGTTGAAGAAGGTAAGTAGTCTAAATTGGTATTGTATATTAAGTTTTAAATAAGGACGCATCTCTACAACTGCCACCATTTTCATTTATTTCCCCCTCTAGAACAATAATAACAATTGGTAAAATATATGAAATGCATTTTCTATCATGAATAATACATTTTTATATGTTAACCTCATGGAAACAGGAATAGTTCAGCAGTAACAATGACATTAATACCGTCTTCTTAAGAATGAGTAAAAGTAACAATGTTTGCACTACACGATCTTGATAATGCTGTTTTCTGTGAAATCTGTGATGGAAATATAGGTTGTAAAAATATTAATCAAGTGCTGAACCAATAAAGGGGCACTTTAAAATGTAAGGAAAGTAGAAAATATTTAATGTTACCCACAGATTGGACTACAGATCAAGTGAAAATGAGTTAAGTTCCATTTGGCACGAACCAGGAGTTCATTTGAGGCAGAATATGAATGTCTGGGGAGTAGTAGATGATGCATGAAGATGCTTTTTTAAAATGCTGCTAATGAGTTTCCTCTTAGTAGTACTGCAAATAAAAGCAAGCTTCCAGTATATCCATACTTTTCTATACTGCATAAAGCTCAACTTATAAACATGTGGTATTATCACACAAAGAAAAAGACCATCCCTCCAAGTATTTAATTCTAGGAAAGATACTTTGAAAAAGGTGCTAACTAGAATTGATGATGCTGTTAAATCCAGGCCAGAGGTCCCAGCACTGGGCCATGAACTGGACTGGAGGGAGGGTCATTCCCACTCTTTTCTCCTCGCTTGTATTGTGGAGCAATTTCTTGAAGATGTCCTAAGTCCTTCTGTGTTAGTAGGAACCAGTCACAGCAGTCATGTGCCATTTAGGCAGAAAGCCCTAGGCCAGACCAGGCCCTGCATCAGTCTCAGCCTCACTACTGTCCTCTACCTCCCACCCGCAAGTGTAGCATGTGCCAGATACTCTAAGGAGCTCCAGGGATCACATCTGTGGGGTGTTCCCAGGGTCCCATGAACAGTCGCCAGTTCCTGGAGGACATCCTGGTGAGAAAAACCATTCTGCATGGAGGCTTGGCCTCTCTTTTGCTGAATTGTATGATGTGGGCCATTAGAAAGGTGGTAATAGGATGATTTGGGGTGATTCACATTTTATATAGGTAGTATCTCTCTAAAAATATATTGGTTCTCCTCCCAAGCCCACACTGCAAGTCAGGGGTGGCCTTGTAAATAGCTATGGTAAATAAAAAGAATCAAGGTTTTTTTTTTTTTTGAGACAAGGTCTCACTGTGTAGTTCAGGCTCACTTTGAATTTACCATGTAGCCCAGGCTGGCCTTTGTCCACCTGATGGCGACCCCCTTGTCTCAGCCTCCAAGTTGCTGGAATTACAGATGTGCATCACCACACCTGGCTAAGAACTGAAATCTTGCTAGGTTAAAATAAGACAAAAGAGTTTCCCTTACTTCAAAGTTGATTTTATATCATTTGCATAAAGACCAAGAAGTAAACTGGTATTTATTAGTGGAATATCTTCAAAAATGAGATGGTTCATGAAAAAGAAGAGGAAAAGAAGCAGGAGAAACATAAGTAAGGACATACTGATTTGTTCTTTATGAAAACATTTATAGTAACAAAAATGGCCAAATCTCTTCTATGATGCTTGGCATGGTAGTACATCCCTGTAATCCTAGCACTCAGGAAGCTGAGGCAGGATGATTGCCACAAGTCTGAGGCCAGCCTGGCCTATGTAGTGAGTTCAAGCCCAGCCTAAGATACAAAGCAAGACCCTATCTCAGAAAAAAAAAATCAAAGCAAATCTCTTCTATGGAAGACTTTCTTGCTCAAACTCAGTTTCAAACCTTCCTGACTCCTCATGCCAGTTTCTTGTTATGGCCATGACTACTGTAGACAGCTTTGTGTAAGTTTCGACCCATTTGACTTTGACAGCATCAGTTTCAGCATCTTCTCTGGCCTCCTCATTCTGCTCTTTAGAACATTTATGAGCCTGTGTTTGTGAGGGACTCACTTTCCAATAAGCAACTTTGACTCTCACAAAGTGTATCTACCAGATGGCTGTTTTTCTTTTTAATTCTTTGGGTGGACTATCCTATTCTGACATTCAAGGCAGCAGTGGGTAAAACTCCATGGCTCACAGTGGTGACTAACTCAACAATACACCCTTGGTGTGCCTTCTCCTCCTTTCTAATTTCCTTCTCCCTGTTTTTTTATTCCTGTTCCCTGAGGTTGCATTCCAAAGTACACAACTTACTAAAAACCTCAAATCTCAGACATTTTTTTCTCAGGAGGAAGACAACAGACTCATACCACACGTCACTGTAATCACTCCCTTAACTTCTACCACAAATTATCTACTACTTAAATATGTCTCCGTACATCTAAGAGTCCTTTATAAGTGATACATTTGTGAAGCTGATCGAACTGATATAGTGATACATGGAATTATCCCATCACTTCCAGATAGAGACTATTAATTATTAAAGTAGAGCCCATATTTTCTGTTCTTTGGTACCTCCTTCCAGCATCCAGAATGTTATCTCAAGTTCACTAGAAAGTCCCTGGTGTTGGACCACTGGTAACCTGTGCAAAAAGTGTCCATTTAGATTGCTCTATTTAACAACAGACTTCACTCAATAAATTCATGTGAATGAATGAAAGAAATGTTTTCCTCTAATATTCTGAACAACAAGGTATTATGCAAGGGCTTATTAAAAATATGGCATGCACTTTAATTCTAAAAATGTAGTATTAGTGTCTTAGTTATTTTTTTCTTGTTGCCGAAATAAAATACCCAACCGATTAAAGATCTACCAGATCCAAGGGGGAAAGATTAAAGAGGAAAGGTTTTATTTGGCTCACAGTTTTGGGGGTTTCAGTCCATAATTGGCTTGCTCCAAGAAAAGGTGGCACATGGCAGAGGGGCAACAATTCATGACAGCAGAAGACAGTAAGAGCAATGAGAGAGACAAAGACAGAGAGAGAGAGAGAGAGGGAGAGAGAGAGAGAGAGAGAGAGAGAGAGAGAGAGAGAGAGATAAGAGGACAACTCTGTTTCTGTGCTTTATATTGTATGCAGGCTAACTGCCGTACAGCAGGTGTAGCACCTACACTCTTAATCCCAGCATTGGACCATGAATCAATCACAAATTCTAGATTCAACCACCTCTGAAAAGCCTCCCCCACATAATTACATGAGGCTTTGGAGTGACATCTAGACACAAATCATAATATAAAGTTATAGACACATTGCCATTAATCCCCCCAAAATAATTGCCCTCTCTTCAAACATACTTATGCCATCATTCTTGTCACTTTATGGAGTAGTTCTGGAAGTCCTCTTTCATGAGTGTCTTTAATTATGCTGTCATGGCCACATATATGTCCTGAATTGATTCAAATGTTTATGGCAATTTCTGTCAAATAAAAACATTATAGTGTGTCCTAATCTACCTTATGTACCAGATCTGACACCACATAACTTCCTGTTCTTTCCCAAAGTCAAAATGACCATGAAAGGTATATGTTTTGAATTGGTTCTAGATGTCAGGGCAGTCATAATAGCACAACTGGAGACATTCTTGAGAGAAGACTTTCAGAACTGCTTAAAAATGTGGCAAGAGTGATGGGATAATTGTGTTTGAAGCAAGGGGGAGCATTTTGAGGGTGCTTAATGACAATATGCCTTTTACTATAACTCTATTTCAATTTAAACATTCACTGTATGTTTTGATCACACTTCATATTTTGTAAGATGTCTAACTGGCTTTATAAAGATGTACATATTTATTTATCTTCTACAAAACTACCAAATGTCAATGAAATTGATATAAAATAACTAACGGCTGTGTTTGTATGAAACAAAATGATTGTCAGAATATTCAGAAAATTTTATCATTCCTAGGATTCTGTGTTTTAGGAAACACATTATGCCATAGTGTAATTTAAATGACGGAAGCCAGGCTGCCAAAATATTCAAGTTTAAGACAAGAGCATCCAGGATGCATAGAAAAACAGAGAAATATTTGTTCAAAATGAACAGGCAAGTCAGAAGTCATATATAGTTACACACACCTACTTATCCATGATCAGTTAAGCCTAAAGCATGTGCAAGTGGCAAGTTTCCAGTCCCAATGGGAGAATGGGATGATTAAAGTGTTTTTCTTGGACAGACTTCATTGCTCTTTAAAAAGGAGAGAACTCTAGTTAGCATCTGGTTGCAATGCATTATTGAAATACATTCCAGACACTGCTTCTTTTGGTCAGACAGCTAGAATCTTTTTTTAAAAGAAATAATTTTAATGTGCCTCATCTGCAACTTTCCCTGGTTGTGGAAACCATGAATGACAGAGAAACATATCCTCTTTGTAAACCCCTTTTCTGTTCCAGGCATTCAGTGTAATATTTCATGTATGTTATTCCTCAGTAGGGTCATGGAGAATTGTACAATCGATAAACTGCATACAAAAAGATAGAATCTATGTGTTCGCATGTTTTTTATTGCTGTATCCTGTACTTTTGTTGTTACAGTACTCTACATAATTAAGGTTCTAAGCAGAAAATAGAAACCAAAAGAGATATTTTAAGAAGGAGGAATTTCACACAGGGAATTATTTGAACTAGATTTTGGAGGCTAAAAGAGCAGGAAAAGAATGCTAAAGTAGTCTTGTATTAAGGTTTCCCTGAGAAAGAGAATAAATAAAATATCTGTCTGTCTGTCTCAATTGAAAGATTATAGAAAGAGATTTATTCTAAGATATTGTCTCACACAATCATGGAGGCTAAGAATTCCTGTGACCTGCTATAAGCAAAACTGAAGTCCAGGAAAACTGCTGGTATAGTTCCTGTCCAAAGCTGAAAGCCTGAGAACCAGAAGTACCTGTGGGTGAGTACAGGTGGAGATAGATATCTCAGTTCAAGAAGAGAGAGAGAGAGAGACAGAGAGAGAGAGAGAGAGAGAGAGAGAGAGAGAGAGAGAAAGAGAAAGAGAGAGAGAAATTGCCCTCTGAGCACTTCTGCCCTGTTCAGACCCTCAATAGGTTAGATGGTGCCCATCTACATTGGTAAGGGTGGGTCTTCTTTATTCAGTGTACTGATGAAAACTCATGTCTTCCAGAAACAACTGTGCAGACATACCTGGAAATAATGATTTCCCACCTACCTGGGCATTCCTTAGCTGAAGCAAGGTGGCATATACAATTAATCAAACAAGCAAATGTTGAGAGCAGCTGCAACCCTTGGGCCTGGGGGAACAAAAGAGATGAGGTCATTCGAACCTAGGAGCTCAGAGGAGGCCTTGCCTCACCCTTGCTGATGCTGGTACCCTGAGTAGGGAGAGCATGTGCTGGCGTTGGAAGTGTGAAGAAAATCTGGGGGCTAGAGCAGTGGCTCTTTAGGAATGGGAGTACATGACAGAAGAGCCTTCCCTTCTGCTTTCCACTCTTTGGTACCTTCCATCATAGAGCCTAAGAGAAGGCAGAAGTGAGTTAGTTTACACAATTCCAGGACTAGCATCACATAGTGATTTCAATAAGGTTGAGCCAAAAGAATACATGAATCATCAAACTATACCTGTTGAATAATTACTACAGTAGACCTATGTTTAAATTTTGTACAGAGTGGACAAATTTTATTGTTTTAAGGCTTTGTCTTACTTTTCTTGTTGTTGAGACAAAATACCTGACACCCAAAGTTAAAGGAGGAAAGGTTTATTGTAGCTTTCAGTTTGTAAAGGATTCAGTCCATGGTTGGTGGCTCCAAGGTAGAGGGTGACATGGCAGAGGAGAAACACTTCATGGTAGGCAGAAGGCAGAAGGCACAAACGCAGCAAGCAACAAAGTGATGAAGTTGCAATTGATGACAGCAGTGGTCTTTCTGTCCCTTATACTCTATCCAGGTTACACGGTCTTAGGGCAGGTACCCAAGATCAGCCATCCCATTATCCACTCCCATAACTATGCCAAACCAAGTAGTGGACTAATTTAGTAATCACACATCCTCATCCAGCATCACACATTCTAGATCCAGCCACCCCTGAAAAGTCCTACCTATGAACACACGAGGTTTTGGGGGGGCATCCAGACACAAGCCACAACAGACTCTAAAACTATTCACAGTTTTATCAATTCATAATTTTAAGATATTTCATAGTTTTATAACTTGGAACTTAGTGATCACAAGAAGTGCAGAGTAGGGTTAAAGCCCATTATCTGTAATACCTCTAAAATATGAAATGAAAATATTGAATTGCTGTTTTATTAGTAAATATTCTCACACATTTGTCCAAAAGATATTCCTAATCTTTTTTTGGGTGGGAGTTGATAATAAGATTCAACTGACAGGTACAAAAATTTTGAGAAAGCTGTGAGTTTCTACTGGCTTTAAATCTAAGGAGTTATAAAATTTCAAGATAAAATAAATTTTCCAAATTCCATAGCAGAGAATATGGTTCCAGGTCTACTGTCATTAGTTTGTTGAAGCCAGGTTTTTACAAAATCACAGTGGCACTAAATTAGTAACATGTGGCAACTCTTCTAACATTTTCAACTAGTCACTCAATGACTTTCCCCCAAAACTTTACAGCATATTAATTTTCTTATATTGTACCTTAACATATAAAGAAGCATTATCTATTTACTGTAACTAAGTCAATGCCCAAAGTTAGAAGTAAAACATCTTTCTTTCTGGTGAGGGATGATAATGAGTGGGGAAAAATTAAGAATTAGAAAAACTCCTATTTAAATTCTGTTATGACATCTGTTGTGTGTGGTATAATTATATATACTATATTTTTTATGCAGAGTTTTTCACTCTTGACACTTTTGACATTTTAGGCCAAATAATTCTTCCTTCTGAGGAGCTATCTTGAGCACTATATGATATTTAATAATACACTGATCCATTCAATAGATGTCAGAAGACCCCTCAGGTTTTGTGACCACCAAAAAATATCTTTAGGCATTGGTAGATCTCACCAAGTGTAAAAATTACCTACCCCCCCATCCAGTAGGGATCAACTACTTTACAGCATAAATTTTCTTGGCTAATTTTAGAGTTATACTATTAATTTTATAATGTTTTTGCAAGGAAAAGATGTTGTGCACATACACATACAGATGTCCTGACATACACTCAGTGTAACAGATTAGTACATAATTGGTAAAATGGGGAAAAGGGCATGACCACTTGGAATAAATTAAAAATTTTTAACTATGAAAACTTGCTACTTAAAATGTATTCTCTGGCTAACATTGATTGGGATCTGCATTTAAAATTTGGATATTTTGTTCTTTATGAGTATTTGAATTTTCAAGTTTGAATTTTTCAAAATATTGCATTATAATATTATAGATCTTGAATACCTCATTTGTGTCATCCCTTCAAATTGTGTCTCTAGCCCTGCTCTAATAAATCCAAAAGCACAGAGTCCCAAGTCAGTCTTGCTTAATCAGAGTCTGCATGCTTGCATGATCCCCAAGTGACTGAGATGTGTAGTCAAGATCAAGAAGCACAGCTGCAGTTGGTGCTGGGAGGTGGGGTATGCAGGAGGCAGAGACCAGCTCAGACTGCTAGAAGCAAACTGTGGATACCTGCGGCATAAGGTGGGAAGGGGTACACTCCCTCCTATCCCACATGGTGGAGCATGTGTGAGAAGCCACCAAAGAGTGCGACAGTCCTCTGACTCACCAAATGGGTGTGTTGGAACCCTTGGAAGATGGTGTTTTCTCTCGCAGGGTGCTGGTACTCTCAAGTGCATCTGTGGACTCCATCCAGGAGAGGCATGTCAGAAAGACACAAACAGACAAGCAGACACTCCTGGGTGGGCTCTCAGAGACCAAAGGCATGCAATAGGCTGGCGGGTGCAGGAATCAATGAATGTGTGTATGAATTACATTGTTGATTATCAGTTAAGTATGGACTGGAAAGAGGGAAGGAAAACTTAGGTCACTGATTTATTTTTATTTAAAATTTTGGAAATTTACTTTGCTCTAAGCAATGGCCTTATAAGCAAGGGTGATATGCATGTGGTTAGTCTCTAACAAATTTAATTACGTAAGTGCATGAGTCCTTGGTTTGAACACTTGATTTGGATTATATTATCACTCTTTTCTACATGAATAAATTTTTAGATCCAAAGAAGTTACTATGCCTTGTAGACCACTTACAGCAATGTTTCCCAAGTCTGTGGAACCTATGCAGAACTCAGCTATGTCAAAGAACAGGCATATTTTATGCACACAAAAACTACATTTCATGTTTCTTACTTGTTTATACTAATCCTGTTAAAGAGCATGTAGAATTGCTATTGTGCTTAATCAGATGCAAAATTCCTTGAAATTTTATTAGTTAGCTTTATGTCATCCTGTGTATTCACCTTTTAACGTGTACTTTTTAACATATTTACCTTTTAACATACATCTTTTAGATATGCAATTAATTCCACATAGCAATCTGTGTGTAATACAGTATATGCACAACATGTTAAAAGTGTGTTCGTACTATGCTTAAAAAGTTGAAAACCCCAGGTTGTGGACTATACTTTTATACTCATGTTTAACAGATAAGGACATTGAGAAATCAAAGTTTTGCCCAAAAATATAAGAAGTGTACAGTATTAAAAATTTTTATACTCTAGACTCTTGTCCTTGGGCTCCATTCTCTCTTCCACTTTAACTCAGCAGACAAAAAGAAACTATAAGAAAGCAAACTATTTTAACTATGAAAGGTGACCTGAAGAAAAATCATTTCAAGACCAAGTTGGTTGCAGCAAAATTCATTAGCCTCCTCCAGGATGAAAGCTGATGTCTGGGTGACATTCCAAGGTTACTAATACTTGTCAGTCCAACAACTTGCAGACTGTACATGATGGGGAATCTTTGGGGTTTGGCATCAAAGGAGAAAGGATGTAAAAATGGCCCTGATGGATGTTCTGAGGTTGTTTGATCTAAATCCAGAGAAAATAGCAGCTATCACAGCTGATGGAGTACCTGCTATGACTGGGAAGATGAATAGGATGGAGGAAAAAAATTAAAGTCAGAAAAGCTTGTGCCAGACATTTTATCATATCTTCTTATTTTATTTTTTACAAACCAAGCTTGACAACTTGGAAATCCCTTTGTGCAGTTTATAAAATAATGAATTCTAAATGAAAGCCTAGATTCACCAGCAGACCAAGCAATTATGTAAACAATTTCTATTGCCCAATATGGCTCCTTGTCATTGCATTTTCAAGTCAAATCACTTCCGTGAGGTGGAACAGTAATACATGTGATACATATCTTTGTAGTGCTGGCTATCAGACATGGTGGAACGCCAGTTTCCTGACATCCCAGCGACAGCAAAGGTATCCTGCGTTATATTTCCACTTTTGATTTACACTCAGAGAAGAGTCAACTGAAAAACAAAAGTTCTACAGGATAATTTGTATTCTTGTGTCATTTCTCCTGTGTTCAATGACATTTATTCTCAGATTTCAGTACCATAGCTGTTTCTTGCTTTTAAGCTCCTTCTAAAGACACACAGGCTCACACTCACATCCACTCACATGTAATTCTTTCAGGTTACAATTAGTCATGTGGTTTCTTATGCATGTTTGCTTTAAAAGTGCTTACTTGTGTTAATGCAGGCTGTTCCTTAGTGTTCAAGCTTCCAGAGAGTAAGAACCTAGTGTGTTATGCCCTTCGTGCTCTCCCCACACAGTGAGTGTTCGATAAATGCTATTGACTGACTGGCACATCTCCCTCCTTTTCTCTTTGTCTCTGACACCTCTGCTTTCTTTCAGAAATAGTATTTTTTAAAGTGGCAATAATCCCCACTCTGAGCTTATAGAAAGCTCTTCTCAGCCTCAAACTTTTTCTTTATGTAAGATTTTTAACAATAGACGAAATAGAGGTGGAAGGAAACTGATATTCTACTACCCCTTAACAATGAATTGTATTTTTAATTGGAACGTGGCAAGTGCCTTACAGAATGGAAGCTGTCACCCCAAGAACAATGCTAGCGTGAACATCTCTGTTGAAGTAGCCATTAAAAAATAATAATGCCTCCTGCTTGTCCTACCCACTCCAACCACTCCTAAATTCAGGGCAGGGTTTTAATGGACAGCCCCAGCTTTAGTTTTCTTCTGTTGTACAGTGGGTCAGACACACTGTCTATATTCAGTGTCTCTGTTGTTCTCTCACAGAACTTAAATAACAGTTTGTTCTTCTTTTGAAATAGACGCCCAAACCACAATTATTTTTTTAACCTTACCTAAGGAAAAGACTTGGTAGTTCAGTGATACCCAGAAATATGGGACTTTCAGGAGACATTAAAGGATGCCCTTCATCAACCAAGCATTGCGTGACCTCACAGAGTTAAAGATTTGTGCCTTTATTACTGTTTGCTTCCTCTATTACTGCTGTTATGGATCGTGCAGTTGTGAGGATGATTGTCACAGGGAGATTGCTGTCCTGTCACATCCTTCCATTTGTGCCAGCCTCCTGGAAAAAGTGCAGGTGAGAAAAATCTCAGGCTGATGTGGCACCTGCTCTTCACAGGCCTCTCCCCACTCTCAGCAATTATAACATAAAGCAGCATTCGCTTTGGAGCAGCTTCCTTTTCTTCTCATATCCCCAGTTTAATACCTCTTGGAACAAAAGAATATTCAGAAAAAGAGATGGCCCAAAAAAGTCACAGAGGTTATTGTATGATGGGAATGTTGACGGTCAGTTCTCATTTTAGGCGTTCACCTTGCTGTGCTGCTGCTGACACAGCTGTAACCACTTGGGTCCCCTTACCTATGGGAGACCCCAATAATACCTCCAGGAAAAATGACAACTCAGTGTCTTAGTTTGGGTTTCTCCATAAGTAGACCCCAAGGCAAGATCCCAGGGCAAATTGTTTACTTAGGAGTTGATCCCAGGAGGTCAGAGAAGATGGTGCCCTCTGCTATCAGAGATCTTGTGCTTTTCATAGTTATGGGGTAGCTGGGGGACAGTTATCCACGGTGGACTGGCTCCATTTTCTGCATGGCTCTGGGTCTGTCTCCCCATGTTTAGAAGTAGAGGAATTTGTGGGAAGATGAAGTACAAAAAAGGCAGGAGGAACAAAATGTATGGTGGCTCTGGTCTGCTGTCTGGATCTTGTTCCCAGGTGTAGAATGTAGAGACATCCCTGCCTGTACCCAGCTTCTTCAGGGGCAGGAGCCCAGATGTGGATTATTCCATGGAGCTAGGACAGATGCAGCCAACAGGAATTATAGGCAAGTCTCAAATTCCCTTTCTCACTTTTTAAACCAGATAGAAAACTTGATGAACTGGGAGCAGAACAACAAATGGACACTTAATTTGCTCCCCAAATACATGCCTAGACTATTTTAGGGCCAGGAAGACAATAAGAGGCAGTAGACACAAAGCATTCAGCATCCCAGGCCCTAACTTGTGATATACAAAGGTTTTACAAAGGAAAGCTAAAGCGCAGATAGATTACAAATCTGCCCTTGGCCACACAGCTGTTAGGTAGTAGAGGTGAGACATGAACTCTAGCAACCAGATCCCAGCGGTTGCTTTTGTTACTACTAGACTTAGTGCCATGGGGAAATAACAGTTATTGACATTTATTCCCATCTTGACTTCTTGTCATTTTCTAAACAGAAAGCAAGAAAGAGTGGTGTAGTGTCCTGGGAACTGCATAGCTTTTTTAAAAAAGATTCTGGGATTTGAGGATCATACCTGGGGCTCCCTCCCTTACATGCTCTTTATGATTGGTTTGTATGAGTTAAGACATGATTTACCAAAGTAAGTAGGTCCAGAATAATTTCTTAGCATATGTCAAAAGGCTCTGTGCTAAGATTACAAAGTCTTCATTGATTCATCTCTTACCTCTGTTACAACTTTGTATTCTTATTCCTACCTTAACGTATCTATTTTCCCCATACAAATGATCTGAGCAAAGAAGTCAAAACTATTCCTCTTTCCAAGGCTGTGACTACAATACATAAGGGAAATCCTGCCAGTGAAACCCTTTGATATTTCTGTCTGGAAAATATGCTTGGTGTGATAATTATTCAGGTAATTTTTTCCTCCCAGGAGGACAGGCCATTATTTTGACAGCTTATTTCACTGTTGCAAATAAAGTTTACATTGTCAATTAATGGGAATACACCAGGTAATAGTCATGAGCTCTCAGGGAATAATCTTAAAGCCATTTCCAAATGTCCTTTCTGGAAGCATATGGTCATATCCTCCACTTCATCAGCAGGTCAATCAGCAGTTGCTCTTAATATGGAATGTTCTTCATGCACCAGTGAAATTTCTAAGCTCTATCACATTTGTTTTCTTCCCCATGGTGCTTGAAAGTTGCTTAAGCCGCTGATGATTGCGTTGCCATGAGCTCTGATCACTCTTCTGGATAGTAGGCTTTTAGATGTCATCTTTAATTTGCGATATTAATATTGAACTTCATCACTGTTCAGTGGTTTTAGTGAAGTATTTACATATAGACTAGCAAAGTATTTGAGCAGTGCATTGAATACTGTCCAGTCCTAATTGGAACCGTAAAGTTTACCGCAGCACCCGCATGACATGGATATGATTTCTGGTTATAAAGCGGCCTTGGAGGTTTGTTTTCAGAAACAAATGAGATGTGTTTTTGCAGGTCTGTATTTCCTTATCCATCCAGTCCATTCATGATTAGTGGTAATAGTGCCCTGAGAAGTGTTTTTAACAATCTCATACACTTTTAAGAAGATTAACTGTCTCAAAGAGTTTTTAACTGGGAATCACATTTAAAATTAATGAACTAATTAGTTAAAAAATGTATTACTTTATTATGGAAAGAGAAACCTTGCACCATAACGATAGTATGAAATGCATGAAGTGTCCTTTTATTTTATGACATTAGAGGAAGGTGGACTTGGTAAGGAACATTTAGACTGCTGCTATTAATTATCTGATTTAAAGATCTCTTCACCCTGTGAGAAAGATGGATTATCAATCAGTATTTGAGAGCTTCAAAAGGATGAAAGAGAGAAAAAGAGAAAAGAAAAAGGAACATCTTCCTCATTGTGTTGTTAGATGACCTTGTGCCCTGGTATGTTTAAATTGCTTACTTCCTATAACTCTATAAACTTCTGTATTTTCATTTGCCGGATTAGATTGAAGTGTCAACTATATTTGATGAATGACATTGGTAATATATGTTCATGTTCGTCTTTGCTCTTTCTGCTTTTATTTATATAGAGTCAGTATAATTTATTTCTCCTGAAAAAGCTTTCAGCAAAAAAGATTTTTTAAAGTACAAATACTTTTTAACAGGACTCTGGGGTTTGTAATGATCAAATCACTCATCTTTCCTCCCTCTTTCCAGACTTTTTTTTCCTTGCTTACTTTTCTTTCAAAACTAGAGACTAAAAGCAAACAGGAAAACTAAGTCGTTGTACCGAAGCAGAATAAAAAGTTAGGATTGTAGATAATCTGCGTAGCTAAGTCTATGGGCACATTAGTGGAATGATATAAAGAATTGCATAATTATTTGGATAATTTAATTTAAAAATACCAGCCTGCAGCTTTCCCTATTCAAACATTTTATTCTCTTATAAAAATCAGACCCAAGACTGTTTTTCTTTTTTTGTAGTTTTAACTGAATAGGAAGACTTTGTGTCATCTTAAGGAGTTGTAGGGAATGAATCCCTAGTACCCTTGAGGTGAAAATGAAGCACCTTATTAATTATACCACCAGTTACTTCCTTTGGTTTTCTACTTAGATCAAAATTGTATGTTTAGGGTAACTGGTCTCATATTTCTTTCAACGCTCTCTGCAGGATAAGGGGAAGGGGAAAACTAGGATGGGGAGTGGGATGAAGGGACAGAAATCAGAAAGTCAGTCTAATCTGACTCTGAAAAGTATCCAGCATAAGAATGACTGTGAAATGAGATGTTGGGGAATATATAGTAAACAAAAAGCCAAGCTGGGGGAGGAGGCCATGCCTTGTTTATCCTTTCCTTTCCCCCTTTTTAGAAAAATGCCATCCTTATTCTGAACTGTATCCTTTCCTTCATTCCTATTTTTGTTCTTTTGGTCACAAAATAATTTCTCCTGTTAATTGAAATCCCAAGTCCTTTTATTGCTTACCTGAAGGCTGCTGAAATGAATGATCGATGTAATAAAATGCTGATTGCCCAGTTCAGTCACAGAAATAACTACACACCATTTAGCTATATTTTCACTTTGCATATTCACTCTTCCTGAGTCACAGTAATAATGATTGCTATAACCCACTGTCAGAAGATAAAATTACAACTAATTTACTTTGGTTTACATTGACTTTTATTTGTGATTCATGAATCAGAGTGGCCTTCACTGTACAAAATAGAATGAGAGCTCCCACTGGGCATAATGGCAGATTTTGTAAGATGGGAGCAAGGGAACAGAACAATGGGGGAAAATAACCAATTGATTAACATCAGTTTAGTTTGTGTTACTTTTTTGGGGGAAGGGTAAAGCCAGGAGGACTTCCCTATGACACTGACTTAGGTAGACTGGAATTGGCTGTTTTCAGGAAAATCTGGTCTGTTTTGGGAGCTATCTGCTTCCTTAAAGAATCAGTTTAATTCTGTGGTATTTATCATGAGTAAGTCCATTTTGTTTTGGTCTGGTCTTGTAGGAGCTCAATCCAAAATAACAATCTCCCATGATTTTTGTTTAACACCACTTAATCACAACTTGTGTTCTGGGTGTCCCAGGCATAGATTTTGACTTCTCTGAGCCTCTGTGAAATGAAAGGATAATATATACACTTCTGGAAGACTCTGGCCATATTTTATTTCTGATGCCAGAGAGTCAAAGACCTTGAACTTTGTTTTTTTTAAAACAAAATTATTAGAAGCAGTACATGTTTGCAGTACATAGTGATGACATTCACCATGGGAGAAGCTGAAATTTAAAAAAAGTGAAGAGAAAATAAGAGTAGCAAATTACAGTCCTGCATGACTGAACACATATCAGCTTATGAATTTTAAAAAATTAGAAATAAATCAAATTTTATTTATCATATACATGAGGAGAAAATGAATAATGCGTTTATAGTTTTTTAAATGCAATGGTTTCCAAATTGTGTCATTAATATGCAAAGTGAGTTGGATCAAATTCCACCTTTGTTTATTCTTACACAACATTTTGTAGTCAGCTGTTATAATTCCTGTTCATTTGAGAGATAACTATGTTAACATTTGGACTAACTTGATACACTGCAGAATTGGCATTGAACACAGTGCCTTTACACTGAAGTACACCCCCCTGCCTTTTTTTTTTTTTTTTTAAATTTTGAAAGGCAGTCTTGCTAAATTACTAAGTTGCCTCACTTGGCTTGAACTTGTGATCCACCTGTGTCAATCTCCCAGCATGCTGAGATTACAAGCATGCACCACTATACCCAGCTAATATTCCCTATTTAATACAGTGGTTTTATTCTTCTACTTGTTTTGTCTAAAAATATCAGAGTCTTACATGATCTTTATGTTTCTCTCACATGCATCGTGTAATCTTCCAGCAAACATTGCATAATCTAGTCTCAAAATATGCCTCAAATCCGACCACTTCTCACCATGGCCATCACTGTAGCCCTTTCTCCTCTAAATTACCATACTAGTTGTCTAACTGGGCTCCCTGCTTTCACGGTTGCTCCTATAAAGTATCTTCTCAACAGGATAGCCAGAGTGATCCTTTAAAGATGTGAGTCAAAGCACAATTCTCTTCTAAAAGCCCTGCAGTGGCTTTCTTATTCCTCAGTATAAAAGCCAAAAACTTTATATCTTGTACTTCTCTCATTATTCCATCTTGTACTTCACTTATTACTCTCCCCTTTGCCCATTCCATTTCTGTCACCTTGATGTTTTTCTCTTCCCTCACTCTTACTTCTTACAATATCCTCCTGGCTTGCTCCAATATCTCCTTTATGTCTTTGCTTAAGGCTAACTTACCAATGAAGACTTAATCACCTTACTCAAAATTGTACACTATACTTTCTGTACTCCCTGTCTTTTCCCTTTCTTTCTTTCTTTCTTTCTTTCTTTCTTTCTTTCTTTCTTTCTTTCTTTCTTTCTTTCTTTCTTCTTCCTTCCTTCCTTCCTTCCTTCCTTCCTTCCTTCTTTCCTTCTTTCTTTTTGTCTTTCTTTCTTTCTTTTTTAGACAATGTTTCACTGTGTGGGTCAGATTGGCCTTGAACTCACAGTGCTCCTCCTATCTCAGCCTCTCAAGTGTTGGGAAAACAGGCATGCACCACTATACCTCACGCCAGTTTATTTTTTTTCATAATGCATATTATTATGTAACTATGTATATACATATATGTAACACTGATAGTAATATATGTTTATGTATATAGTGTATTATAGTAAAATACTGCATATGTATAATTTATATATTGCATGGTATACATAAATATGTATGTAAATATATTTACTGTTTTACTGTCTGTACTTTTCAACTAGAATGTCAATTGTGTGAGGGTAGAGATTTTTGGATATCTTGCTTACTGCTGAATATCAGGCTTAGAATAGTGACTGACACATAATAGATGCTCAATAAATCATGGAGTGGAGCAGGCCATTAGATAAATACATAAATAAATAAGTAAATGAATCAATAAACTAACTAATGATATGGCTTAGCTTATTTCTGAAAGTGCGTCCTGAGATCATATCAAGTCTTGTTTTATTAGACTAAACACTATGAAACTGCTGATATTTCATTTTTTTATCCACACAAATGATCATTTTACATGGTTTAACCACTTAATATATCTGCATTTGCCTTGTTTCTTAACTTTTGTCTCCTCCATCTTCTCACACCTCAGATCAGCTCTGGTTTGTATTCCTCATACACCCCAACATTTCTCAAACCACTGCCAAAATGAAGACCTGGCATGGACAGTTCATTTCATGCCAGTATCTTCCAGTGGTTTATTTGCAGTCCATTTGAGATCTGCCCCACTCCTGCCATACCTGGTCTCTCAACAGTAGAAACACTCTGGGATTGAGATGCATGAGGACACTTACCTCTTCCATTAATCTCTCTTACATGTATTTCTGGTTTTTTGTTTTTGTTTTTGTTTTTGTTTTTGTTTTTGTTTTGCGGCACCAGGGATTGAATTCACAACCTCGCGCCTGTCAGACAGGCACTTAAGTCCCTGAGCCAAACTCCCAGCCCTGGTTTTTTGAGGCAGGGTCACACTGTGTAGCTCAGGCCAGCCTTGTGCTCGCATTGTAGCCCAAGTGGGCCTTGAACGCACAATGCTTCTCCTACCTCAGCTTCCCGAGTGCTGGGATTAAAGGCGTGTACCACCACACCCGGCTTCTTACATGTATTTCTGGAGGGTCAGAACCAGTGTCAAAATTGACCGAATGACATTGCCAGTTAAATACTATGCTAATGCTTCATTGTACATATACTTGATTGACTGTTTGTACATAACAGGTGACCCAAGTTATGATTACTTAAAATACAATAATCACAGATAGAATAAGCAAATAAAAAAGTTGAAAAGTACAGTTAGACATTATCCAATAACAGGGACTTGCCTTGGCCTGGTGAGAAATTGGAGAATGAGCTTCTGAGGACTCGGCAGTTGAGTAGGAGTGAGGATGGAGAACTGAGCAATGGGTGTCACCTAAGAGCACAGTGGGTTTTCACTTTCCAGTTCAAAGAAAGACACATTCTAGTCAGTCTCTGGCTGGAGGGGTGAACCAGTGTGGCATGGGCAGGTTGGTCTAGTGGGCAGGGGTAGCGAAGCGATAGCAAGGACATAAAGACAGAAAGTAGAAGGGCCAAAAGGTGGCCCACCATCTACCCTTGACCTTAGAGAAAGATGCTGGCCCTTGGGCCCAGCCAGGAGCTCACTTCAGGAATGGGACATAAACGGTGTACCCAGGATTTCTCAGCCTGGGCCTAGCTGCAGTAATTCCTCACAATCTGTGGGTTTTCTGGACTTTCCTTACCCACAGAAGATAAATACATTGCCATTGTTTAAATATAGTTTGTCTACACCAAAGCTCATGTTGAGATTTAATTTCTCCATGTGACAATGTTGGGAAGCACAGCCTAAAGTGTGGTGTTTGAGTTATGGGGATGAGGCCCTCATGGGTACATTAATACATTTCTCACCAGATCAACCAGGTTCATTACCATGAGAAAAGTATTGAGAGAACAAAGCCACTCCTAAGTTCTCCCTTTCTCACATGTGCTGCTTACCCTTCTACTTCCCACCATGAATTGAGGTAGCATGATGTTGTTACCAAGTGAAGCTGCCAGATCTTAACTGTGAGCCAAAATAAATGTCTTGCCTTTATAAATTACTCTGTCTCAGATATTCTGTTATGTAACAGAAAGCAGAGTAAGGCATACACAAACTCTCTTATGCAGCACATGTGTCCCAACATGGCACTTGCATAGAAAACCTGTTCATCATAGCTTCTTGACCTTAAAGCAATGAGTAAGGTAGAAATCTCCTATACCAAGGAAAAAGGGAATGCTCTTTCTAAAAAAATAGGGATCATTTTTTTCTGATGTAGAAATCTCCTATACCAAGGAAAAAGGGAA
>RJWM01010972.1:0-61413 GCA_004363535.1 Dasyprocta punctata
TTTTTTTTTCAGCTTGTATGAAGTCCAACACACCTGGAATAAAATAGCCTGAAATCAATGTGTCTTAGTTATTTTTCTCCTTGCTGGGACAAAATACCCAATATTTACAAGTTAAAGAAGGAAAGATTTATTTCAGATCACAGTTTTTAGAGATTTTGGTCCACAGTCAGCTGGTTCCAAAGCTGGGAGACATGGCAGAGAGACACTACAGAGGAGAAACAATCCACAGTTTGGCAAGGAGAAGGCAGGAAACAGCAAGCAGCCAGTGGGCGTTTCCCTTTTATCCTACATAGGCTATTAACCATTTGGGTGGTATCTAACCATGAACTATGCTAAGTCCGCTCAGTGGACTGATTTGGTACCACACACCCTTAATCTCTGTGTCACACACTCAAGATTCAGCCACCTGCAAAAAGTTCCACCAAAGGGCACATGATGCCTTGGTGGGGGACATCTAGATATAGCCATAGCAGTGAAGTCTAACATACCTGAGTAAAATAGCTTTCATCAAGGACCCTAAGTAGAAAAGCATTATTACAGGGAAGAATGGAAAAATCAGACACTATTAGTGTGAATGAGAATACTCTAGGCAGTAGATAATTCCAAACAGGTTGGTAAAGGATTTTTCATGAGCTATTCAGAGGAAATTCTGTGGGATTTAAAAAAAATTTAACTCAAAGACCTGACATGGAAATCAAATGATAGCTATAGTTTTGAGACAAGATGCTCAATGTCTGTTTTTTTGGCACTGAGAGCAAGAAAGTAGAACTCCCTCCTTGGGTGAGAAATGTTATCCTAATGGCAAAAGAAAAGTTTTGGCACCTGTTTTGGAAATGGCCACACATACCCTGATTAATTACATTTTAAAAGATGTGGCTTGAAGAACAAAAGAAGGCAGGCAGGAAAGGGGATGGAAAGAAACAGACTTGAAGGAAAAAATGAAAATAGAGTTTTTACAAATGGGAAGGAGACCAAGAATTGGAAGGAGGAGGGAGAAGGAGGGGTAGGGGATAAAAATATTAAGATGCATTATGTACCTGAACCAACTTTCCACATTAAATGCAATCACTGTGTACTACAAACATGTACTAATAACAACATTAAAAAATAATATGTGAGTGAAATTGCATAACTGAAGAGAAATTGAATCAGCTTTGCTTTCTTCTTGTGGAAGAAACTTAAAAGTACTCATCAGCTGAAAAAAATAGATATCGGAAGTTAGACAAGAGCAACCTAAGCTTAACTCTGAGGGCTCTTTAAGGGATGAGGTGTTCTTCTCCTCCTACATTCTGGTCATTTAGGCACCTCTGTGCTTTTCTTCCTGCTACTGAGAATCTCCTATTTAAACGAGTGGGCAGACTGGAAAGTGCAAATTTTCTGATCACCAATCTAGATGCCTTACTTGAATTTCAGGTCTCAAAAACACTGAGGACAAGTTCTTTTCTGAATAAATGCATGGCTTAGAGGGGGGTTGGGTGAATGGTGGGGAGAGACTCCTTTTGCCAGGGAAGTTGCATTTACTAAGAGGAATAGGTGATTTCCATCAAATGATCAGATATTCTCGCCCAATAATTAGTAGCTATGCTATTTTGTGCAAGCTTCTATCCCTCTGAACCTTTTTGTACAATGAGGTTTTTATTAAAACATATATTAATGCTGCAAGGAGTAAATGAAATTATTCATATAGATGTGTTTTGAAAATTATAATTTCATTATGTAAAAGTTGTCATTAGCATAACTCCTATAAGAGAAACATGTTAATTCCTTTCTGTTTTGTATATTTTTGTGTTGTCTTTGCGTAAGTAGCGATCACTTCAGGGGTTTGAACTCTGTGCAACTGATCCATTCTTGGTTATTGAGCCTCTACTTTATGCAAAGCCTTGTGGTATATGCCATGAAAGAGATAAGATAACTAGAACATAGGTCTGGCACCCCTAGATGGTACAAATTAGTTAAAGATTTAAGACTCAAAAATGACTACTAAAGAAGTAGGTTAAATAGTTATTTTTTTCCTGTTTCCTACACAACTTTCTATATTCCGTGTGACCTCAGTGGGTTGTCACTATGGGACACTGTTTTCTTTCTTGTTTCTAGGCTCTCTTCATGGAGTATGAGAGTTCTTTGCAAGCAAACTGAATGCTGGCTGAGTTCAGTACAATGGGACTTTGGGTAGACATTAGGCAGTTAGCAGAGTTACCAGGAAGTGTCTTAGGTAGAGACCCTAAAAGCAAAGCTTGAGGCAAGGACTGAGGTACCCATGTGTTTTGAGGGTTTGCTCTTTTGGAAATCTTGTAAGGAAGCAGGGGAAACAGTGTAGTAAGTGAAAGGAAATAAGTATTGTGACCTTAGATAAAGTTTGTCCTGGTCTTGGAAGTATATGTGTTAATGGAAGGAGCTGGACTCTTTTAAGAAAATAAGTTAAATTTCATTTGTAACTGATTAAACAAAATATAAGTACTAGTGAGGAGCTATGAGAGACTTTCATACATTGCATAATACTTAAATTGTTATACATATTTATCACCTCAACATTTGTCATTTATGATGAAAGCATTAAAAATCTTTTATTAGAGCTTTTTGAGATATCCAGTACATAATTTTTAACTATAGTGAACCTACTGTGCAATAACACACCAGAACTTCTTACTCCTTTCCAAGTATAAATTAGTACCCAATGAAACACATTTTCTCATCACTTTCTCACCAGATGCTGACAACCATTATTGTACTCTCAACTTATGTGAGAGCAACATTTTATTTTCCACATCTCTGGGAAACTGCACTGCTTGTCTTTCTGTGCCTGGTTTACAGTATTTCACTTAACATAGTGATCTCTATATCTATCCATGTTGTTGCAAATGACAGAATTTTGTTCCTTTTTTATGGTCAAATGGTATTCTGTTATGCATATTATGCACATGCACTACATTTTCTTTATCTACTTACTAGTTGGTTAATTTCTTTTCAGGTATATAGCTTGCAAACATATTCTCTCATTCTATATGCTACCTCTTTACTCTGATAATTGTTTTTTTAACTGTGCAGAAGCATTTTAGTTTGATGTAATCCCATTTTCCATTTTTTCGTTTTATTTTCTGTTCTTTTGGGAGTCTTGCCCAAAAATTCCTTGCTTTTCCAATGTCCTAGAGCATATCCCCTGTTTTC
The DNA here is from genome assembly GCA_004363535.1 of Dasyprocta punctata. Taxonomy (NCBI): domain Eukaryota; kingdom Metazoa; phylum Chordata; class Mammalia; order Rodentia; family Dasyproctidae; genus Dasyprocta; species Dasyprocta punctata. Next base: position 3,166 of record RJWM01010972.1, read on the forward strand.
TTCTAGTAGTTTCATTGCTTAAGTCTTTAATCCATTTTGATTTGTTTTTTGTGATTGGTGAGTGATAGTTTCATTTCATCCTTCTGTATGCAGACACCTAATTTTCCCAGCACCACTTATGGAAGATGTTGCTTTCTCTCTAATATATATTCTTAGGACTTTTGGCAAATTAATAAATAAATAAATAAACAAAAACAAAACAAAGACAAAGCAAAACACCCAAACAAACAAGCAGACAAACACAAACAGTTGATTGTGACTACATAAGTTTCTTTCTAGGCTATTTTATTCCATTGGTGTATGTGTGTATTTATACTGTACCATGCTGTTTTAATTACTGCAGCTTTGTGGTATTTTTTGAAATCAGGTTGTGCAATGCCTCTTGCTTTGCTCTTTTTTAAACATTTTTTTAACTTTTATACAAATTTTAGGATTATTTTGTTTAATTCTTTGAATAATGTCATTGGTATTTGATTAGATTACACTGACTCTATAGACCATTCTGGGTAATATGGACATTTAAACAATATTGATTCTGCCAATCCATAAATATGGGTTGTATTTCCATTATGTGTGTGTGTGTGTGTGTGTGTCCACTCTTCATCAGTGTTTTATAGTTTTCATTGTGGATATCTCCCACCTCTTTGGTTAAATTTGTTCTGAGGTTTTTTTGGGGAGGGATGGCTATTGTAAATGAGATTTCTCTCTTGATTTCTATTTCAGATAATTCACTATATATAGCAATGTTACTGACTTTTGTGTGATTTTATATCCTGTGACTTTGTTAATTTCTTTATTAGTTCTAGGAGTTTTTATTTTTTAGTGGATTCTTTGGAATTTTCTGTGTATAAGATCATGTTACCTATAAGCAGTAAGCATGTGATTTCTTCTTTTCCAGCTTAGGATCTTTTTCTTTCTCTGGTCTGATTATTCTGGCTAGAATTTTCAGTACTATGTTGAACAAAAATGGTGAAAGTGGACATGCTTGCCTTGTTTCAGTATTTAAAAAGCTTTCAGCTTTTCCTCAGTTCATATAATATTAACTGTTGGCTTACTGTATATAGCCTTCATTATGTTGAGATATATGCACTAAATACTTAACCTAATCATAAAGGAACATTGAATTTAATTAAGTGCCATTTCTGTATCTACTGTGATGATCATTTGATTTTGTTTCTAATTTCCTCGATATGGTGGCATTCCATGTTTATTGATTTGCTTATGTTAAACCATCCTGGCATCACTGGAATGAGTTCCACTTGATCACGAGGAATAGTCTTTAATGTATTGTTAGATTTGCTTTGTTAGTATTTTATTGAAAGTTTTTGCATCTGTGCTCATCAAGAATATTGGCTCCTGGTTTTTTTTCTTTTTATTATGTCTTTGTCTAGTTTTGGTACCAATTTGTAAAAATCCTTTGTATAATGAGAGACTTTTAATTATTTGTGCAATTTCATTAATTGCCATTGAGATGTTAAGGTTTTCAATTTCTTCATTATTTAATCTTGATAAATTATCAAATATGTTGCCATGTGATTGTTCATAATACTCTGTAATGACCCTTTGTATTTTGTGGAGGCAGTTATAATACCTCCCCTTTTTATCTGATTTTATTTATTTTGTTTTAATATATATACATTTTTATTATTTTATGGTTTTGGTCTGAGATACCCGGCAAAGGCTTATGTTTTGAACATTTGGTCCCCAGTGCAATAATGAGCAGAGGGTAAGCAGTTTTGTTTGTTTGTTTTTGTTTTTGCTTTTGCACAGATTCTTCTTATATATGTAGTTCAGGCTAGTTTTGAACTCATTATGTAGCCCAGGCCGGCCGCAGATTTATGGTGGTCTTCCTGCCTCAGCTTCCTGAGTGCTGAGATTATAGATATACAGCATCATACCAGAAAGAGGTTAAGGTTTTTGTGAGTGAATGAATCATGAGGACTCTGATTTCATCAAGATACTCATCCATTATGTATGCCTAATTGAACAGACTATTGAAAAGTGATAGAAACTGTAGAAGGTGGGAGTAAATTAGAGGAAGTAGGTCATTGGGTATGTGCCCAGCCTCTTTCTCTGTCTCTTCTTGACTACCAGCCTCCTTGCCACACATTCTTGCCACCATGATGTTTTCTTTCTTCACAGGCTTATGGCAATGTACCCAACTGATAAGGGCACTGAAATTTCAAAACTATGACTCAAAATCTTGGTTTTTTTGAGTTATTTTGCCCATGTATTTTGTGACAGTGATGGAAGGGTAATAGTTTTGCTTAGAGTTTACCAATTTAGTTTAGTTTAGTTTTTTTGTTTTTTTTCAGAACAACTTTTTCATTGCACTATTCTTTTGCTCTTTTGGTGGGTCTCTGTTACAGCTTGTCTCTTGTGCCTTCTATCATTTTATCACTGGCTATTTTAAATTGTGGGATAGTGAACCCTCACATTCATCTCTGAGTTGGGTAGCACTAGTCAACCAACAACAGTGTTTTGATGAAGGTTCCAAGTATAAGCTTCTAGGTACACAACACCATCAGCGGGGTTATGCAAGCACTGGTTGCTTAAGGGTACATGAGTTGGGCACCACAGAATCTGCAAAAACTGGGCAAGAAGTTTAGATTCAGGAAAGGTGAAGATCTAGAAACTGATGTAGAATTTAGGAGGTCTCAGTATCAAGAAATAGTTATTAGGGTATTGAAATGAAAGAATATCATCCACTCTCTATCATTGGAACACTGCTTAATTTATAAGTTTAGGCAAAGGGTGTTATGGCTTGTATCTAGATGTCCCTCCCCCCAAAGCCTTATGTACTCATAGATGTAGAAGTTTGGGAATGGTTGGATCTAGGGTGTCTGAAGATAGATTATGAGCCTGTGACACTGAATTAGTTCACTGATTGGATAAGCATAGTTCTGGATATGGATAATGGGAAGGCCCAACATGGATGTGGGTGACACTATCCAGTGGGTTTGTAGCCTTGAAGGGATAAAAAGGACAAGAAGGCCTCTGTTTTCTGCTTCCTGCCTGGTATATCATTAACTGTTTCTCTTCTGTGATGCCCCTCTGCTTCACCTTGCCAGCCGATCACAAACTGAAACCACTACCAACTGTGAGCTACAACAAACCTTTCTTCCTTTAGTTTCAGACATTGGATATTTTGCTTTAGCAATAAGAAAGTAATTAAGACATAGAGTTTTAATTGAACATTGGAATAGAGAAGCTCCTTTTATTGTTGGGTTGCTAATCTAAAAAATATACAAAATTGGAGTTGGAGGAACTCAGTCTGCAGTAGGAGATAATGAGACCACACACAAAGGGCAGTAAAGCTGAAAGATGAAATAGAGACTGAGATCTGAGGATAAATGTTCAGGGATGACACTATCCATGATGAGGCAGCATAACTCCTTTAATTTCCATTTTATCAACAATTTTTCCTTTTGTTTACTTTTGTTTTAAACTATTTGACACCGTTTTATATTACTTCCAATCAAATTGCCCATGTATGCAGAAATTTTGCCCCTGATGATATTCCTGTGAATGTGTTGTTGTACACCACATATGGGACTTGGCAGTTTGTAATTAAGGTTACTAATCAGCTGACCTTAAAATAAGGGCATAATTTTGGGCTATATGGGCATTTTAATCTACTAGCAAAAACACTGAAGTGCAGAGCTCTTTTTCTGATTCTTAACAGAGAAGAGAAATAAGAGATTTGAGGCACTATTATTGACTTGAAGATCAAGGGGCTTTGTGAAGGATATAGAGGCCCCAGTCTTACAGTTATAAGGAACTTAATTTTACTTGTAAGCCAAGTCTTCTCCAGAGTTTTACATAGGAACCCCTTCCAGCCAATGTTCTGATTTTCTGACCCTCGATTAGGGAACCCAGATAAAGCATGCTGTGCCAAGACTTTGGACTCGCAGAACTGTGAGACAATAAGTAGGTGTTATTTCAAGCTACTAAGTTTTAGTTATGTTTTATGGAAGCAATAGAAAACTAAGCTAAATAAGTGTACTTTTTTATTCAATAAGATTTGTGAAGTTCTTGGTTTGTGTCCAATGTTTAGGGCCACATAAACATAAACATGAAATAAATACTAAAAAATTACCTGAGGCTCCTGCTAGAAGCTTTCTGGCCTTACTACAAAGAATGTTTGGCATAGTGGCAAGGACATTGTCTTATTTATCTCTCCATTTCTTGGAACCTTGCTGTTCAATGTGGGTATTCAGCTACAGTTTGTCACACTAAATTGAATGGCTTTACAATACAATAGTTTCAACAGTGCACAGTGTTAGAGAGCGAAGAGTCAAAGACTTTAGTGTATGTTGTAAGTTAGGGCTTAGGAAATGCTTTCTGGTATCTGGCCTGGCCTTCAATTTATATTACATATAATAGGAAAAATAGGAAAAATAATTCTTTACATCTTAATTTTTTTCTCCTTTCCTTATAATGCAGACCAGCGTGGTCTCTACAAGTATCCCTATTTTGGTTTACTGCTAAGAGTAATTGTTGGTTTTTATGGCTTAAGATTTACATGTCCTAATCATCAGCACATTTAACATCAAATACCTGAAGCAGATTCAGAAATCAATAAGAAATTACCTTATACTTGCTTCTCAACAATTTAAATGATTATGCTTAATTAATGTTTTCTCTTGGTGACTAGTATCAGTGTCTAGACTAATTATCAATATTTGTTCCCCTGTAACACTGCCAGATTGTTCAAGGTACCCTGATCCTTCTTTTGTGTTTTGATACTGTAGGCTAGGGTGAAGCTCTTTTGTTTGCATTCCAAGTATCTGAAATCTACGTCCTTTGCTCTCTGTCATCTCAATTATTAGTTTCCTCCCTAGGGCTTGCAATTAACTGGTCTCTAGTCCTACAATAATAACAAACCACATTTTACTTTAAGTAGAATCTTCTCTAGATTTTCCACTAACTCCAAACTGTCTCCCGACTGGCTTCCTTCCCTCTCTTTTATTGTTTGTCTCTGGGGTGGAAATAGGATGCACCTGAAATGATCCAGGTTCATTTTCTCATCATTGGAAGGAAATGTCCAGATACTCTCAAATTTTGATATCCTTCCATGGGATGGCTAACTTTGCATTTCAGAATTAGGAAAGTGTAGGATTTTTTGATCTTTGATCTGTATAAAATATTTGGTCAGAACCAAACAAACAGATAAAAGAATATTTCTAACATGATTGACTCTGTTCTACAGAGAGGACTTCCTGAAGTACTGCTGCCTTTGGAATGATAACTTCACACTGAAAAGGGCCAACAATATTGTGCAACACTTTTGGTCCCTGTGTGACATCTTCTTTTGAGAAGTGTTAAATGCTGCCATTATCTAGACAATTCAAAAGCTAGTCATGTGGTTGATATTTTAGCAATGAGATGAATGTGGAGAACGTTATTTTTCCTTTAATTATTTCTGTCAGAATAAAGTTGGCAAGAGATAATAGTAAAGAGATATTGGCATTTAGACATGTTCATACTTACTTTTATGACAGCATTGTGATGACTTTCATGGGCGGTATCCTTACAATGACCCTGTCTGGTTTAAATGTTCTGAAGTTACAGTGTTAAACATCTTTCTCATTCTTGCAGACAGAAGCAACAATTCTCACCAGATTCTGGGGTTTTGATCAAATGCAGTCACACTGCCATGAAAACATTTTATTTTATATTAACTGACTGACAGCTGATGAAAAAATGGAGATTTCATTTTCTTTGTTTTGGAGGGGAAGTTTGCTGTATAATTTGACCTCTCTCTCTCTCTTTCTTTCTGTGATTTTTTGTTCTGTTCTTTACTCTGTTTTGGATGATCAAAGTTATTATTGTTGAACTTTAAACATAAAGAAGTTGTTTTTCTTTTCCTGTCTTATTGTTAGAGAGCTATGACCATGCCTTTTTATTTTTCTGGTTCAAATTACTAGACTTAGTTCAGTACTTAGACTTGGCATTCTATTAATAGAAAGGCCAGTGAAGAATTATTTCCATACCAATTTAAAAACATCATTTTTTCCATGTATGGCATTTTTACAAAGGAAGATTAAGAGAATGAGAGTTAGAATAAGACAATGTATTATAATCATAGCTAAAACATTACTGAATGCTTAGCCTGCACTTGATGATTTACATGCACAGTATCACCTTTTACTTATGATACTGTGGTGGACAAGAAACCCAGACAAACTTTCCCTCTGAAAACCACTAAAAATGTTATATAATGGTGTTTAAAAGCATGAATGAGCAGGTAGTAAAGTAAGGAATTATCAAGCTAATATCTAGGGAGACAAGGACCAAAGGCAGAAATCCTATGAGCTAATCTTCCTCTAGATTTTGTTTTTATCCGGAGGACATCAAATCAACAAATAAGTGTCAGATCGGACTTCCTCATAGTTATAGAATTGGACACAAAAGCCACAGAATGCTGATACAAAACTACTTTCCCCTCATAACGGATAGCCAGAGACATTATCCTCCACTCAGACAAAATATGAGAGATTAAGAGATATATAAGGGAGAGTGAGATATATAACATAAGTATAATTTGAGTTCCATAAAAGAAATAACAGCAAGAATGGGAAAATATTCAAAGAAATGATTGCCAAGAATTTTCCAGAATTATTGAAAGACATAAATCCTCAGGTACATAAATCTCAGTGAATCAAGTGCAGGTATTAAAAAAGAAATCTTGGCAGTGGGTGTGTGCATGCTAGGTCATGGTGGCAGCAAGTTCTTCAGCCACACAGCCATATCGTGCACTTCAGGCAGCCTTCTATAGAAATACACCGATCTTTAAAAGCCAACCGGGTGTTGAGGAAAAAGAACATATTGATTGCTTTCAAACCAGTCCTGGAGACTGACCCAGGTATATAGATGGAGATGCAGCTGGGAGAAGGATGATTCTGGAAGGAAATGGCACAGAAGAACATGGAAAATAGACCCCAGGACAGCATGAAAGTTCTCACCCACAGAGAAATCCCTCATGTCATTGGACTGCTATTCTCGTAATCCTCACAAATGAGATCCTCTGCCTCTGCCTCAATCAGTTTTTCTTTTCCCTCCACTCACAACTCAAAGCCCTGTTCCCGTAGTTACTTCAGAAGGGGATAGATGCAAAACTCACTCCACAAAGAGCTGAAGGCAGGTGAGGCAATGAAAGTGCACTGGGGAAGGAGCCATGAAGAGAGGTCTTGTTGTGTAATTCAGGGTGGTCTCCAACTCATGACGCTCCTTTCTTAGCCTCTCAAATTCTGGGATGATAGTGGTGTGCTACTTTGCATGGCACACTTTTTATTCTTCTGTAGTTAAATTTCTAATGCAGAAAACTACCCATAATTCACTTTGTAATTGAAAAAATTTTTTGTCTGAGTGGAAGAAAGGGTAAAGTCACTCTCATTTGTCACTGGTCTGGAAATTAAAGATGATTTCCTCCATGGACTGCAGATGCTGATATCTCTGCAAAGCAAACACAGTGCCAAGTTGACTGACTGTTCTTATTGAATATCATCTCTTAGATTCCCTGAACAGCCAAAGAAACACTTTACCCTTTGAAGTACCAAAATATGAATACATGACAGCACAGGCTTCAACCACAATGGATTATATCAATATCACTGACTACCTGCACCTCAGCCCTCTGAGTGTGCTAGTTATGTGCAACTCTAATGACCTGCCCAAGATACTGGCACAGTATCTGCTGACAAGTGACTAATTTCAGCACTGGGACAAACAACTTGAGTTGCTTGTACCTGGTGACCCATGATTCTAGGATGTTTGTAAAAAGTGACCACAGGGAGCTTAATGGGAATTCTATGGCTCCCAACTTGTCATAGACCTGTGGAAAGAACACACCCTCTCAAGATCCTCTGCTGCCCCACTGTGATGAGCAATTTAATATAAATGTCTCCAGTTTTCTTTGGGAGCACATGAGGAGAGTGACATGGTTCAATTCTACTTATTTGCTATTCAAAAGGTTGTAAGAGCCAGATTCCTGAAGAAAGACCCACTTCTCAGGATAGTCTGGACACTTATCAGTATTCACTTAGAAATACTGTGTTGGCTTGGAGAAGAGAATTTCTGTAGAAACCAACCTAGTCACTGAACGAAGAGACTTAAACACTGAGTGATGTTATAACAGTCTGACTCTGATGATGGTGGCTTTTGCTTGAGCTTCATGTTTCATTGTTTTTCTTTTCTTGTGTGTGTGTGTGTGTGTGTGTGTGTATGTGGTTAAGTGATTTTTATTTTATATCTACCTGAACATTTGAGTGTGTTCTACCTCTTCTGGAAATCTGGGTGGAAGCAAGAACATACTGAATAAATCTAATACCATTTACTTCCAGATGAAAGAAGCAGAGAAGAAGCAGTAAATCTATCCAATATTTGAAGAAAGTAATAAAGGAATATTCATAACTGGGTGTGGTGGTACATCTCTGTAATTCTAACACTCAGGAGGCTGATGTGGGAGGATCATCATGAATTTGAGGCCAGCCTGGGCTACATATTGAGATCAAGTTCAGCCTGAACTACATCGTGAGACCCTGTCTCAAAAAACACAACAATGTAGGGATTTAGCTCAGTGGCCTAAGCGCCTGTCTGGCTGGCGAGAGGTTGTGAGTTTGATCCCTGGTACCAAACAAACAAACCCAAAAACCAAAAAACCAAACCATAAAGATACTTTACCTAGTTAAATTGAATTTATATTATACTTATATGAAGTGCATATAGATGTTCTTCTCTTTCTTTCTTTCTTTCTTTCTTTCTTTCTTTCTTTCTTTCTTTCTTTCTTTTCTTTCTATCTCTCTTCTGACCTAAGATCTACCATGTAGTCCAGGCTCCTCTAGAATTCAATCCCCTGGCCTAAGCCTTGCTATTGCTGGAATTTCAGACATATGACACTGTATCTGGCTGGGAAAACAATTTAAAATTGCAGTATATGAAAGAAAAAGACAGTAGATCTTCAAAGACCATTTTTTCCTGATCTTAAAAAGCAGTAGTAAGAGTTGGGGTTGTAGCTCAGTGGTAGAGCACTTGCCTAGCCAGCATAAAACCTTGGGTTCCAACCCCAGTACTGCAAGAAAAAAAAAAAAAGGTCTCCAGGATGTTTGTGGTCTTTTCCACATGGTATCAACAAGGTAATCATCATTGTTTTAAATGACTTTTTTATGAAGCATCTGTACCATCCCTTTCAAATGAGCTAGACCTCTGACAGCATGCTTTTTGAAATATTGAATGGATAGGAATAGTAAGAGTAGCAGGTTAGGGAAATTATGTTGCTGGCCTTGGATGGTACTTTGAAATTCCTATTTAACTGGGTTTTCTGTGTTCAAAGATAAAAACTACATTAACAAGTGTCCCTCATTATTGGAGAGTGTCAAGCCCTTCCACCTGTGTTGCCTGACTGACTTGTTTAAAATGTTTTTCCTGTGGCACTGTCATCCTAATGTGCAGGAGCTGAGGGGTTTAGTGTATACTAGTTATTACTGATAAGGAGGTTAAAACTGATGCTCAGAGGCAAGGCTGCTCTGCCATGTATTCTGCCTTCCCCTGGACTTGAGTAGGCCTAAGAATCACCTGGATTCATGTGAAACAGGTCCTACCCAGGGGCTCTGGTTTTAGTAGGTCTGGAGTGGAGTTGACAAATTTGCATTTGTGGTTGGTTAGAATTTACTGGGGATCTGGGCCCCTTTGAGAAGTGGAAAGGAAGTAGCCTCCACATTGCAGCAAGCAGCTGAGCAGACAGCCTGCTCTACACTGAAGGGACAGCCTGCAGTTTAACACTGACCCACCAAAGCTCCTTTTAAAGTAGGTTACTTTCCCCTAAACAAAATTCCCCTATTAACCTATCAAACCTAGCTCCCTAGTAATGAGTTCAATAACCAAATAGTGACCCTCCAAGGGAAGTGGCGGGGAATGGGTTCCTACTCCATAAAACAAAACTGCACCCGCAGATTTGGTGGCATCCCAACTCTGGACTCCACAGTGCCTTTTAATCACCTTCTCTTGCAATATATACAATAAATCATTTTTGCTTTACACTGGTCTTCTGTTCTGATTCCTCTTCCTCTTTCTACTTTTGGTGAGAGAAACAAGTCCATCTAGGATGAATCTGGGGAACCTAGACTCCAGGCCCACTGGATGTAAGAGTACTGATGCTGGGGACTACCCTTTGAGAAGCACTATCCTGCACTATTAAGGAGAGTGCTACAGGCAGTGGCAATAGAATAGTATTATCAGTATTATTTCCTGCTATGCATCCTGTAATGGATTGAGCCCTGTGATTTGTTACAAAACATACTTACCCAAGGTATCTTAAATGCCACTGTGGAGCTCATAGGGAGCTCCCTGGAGCTTAGGAGTTTGTGTTACAAAATCTCTACCATAACCACTAGGGTGAAAGATAATAACAAGTGTTGTTGAGTATATAAATAAGCTGGAACACTTAAAACGTTGTTGATGGGAATGGAAAATGGTACAGCTACTTGAGAAAACAGTCTGACAGTTCCTCAAAAAGTTTACAGTTAAGTTACTAAATGACCCAGGAGTTTTACCCCAAAGTATACACCCCTGAGGATAGAAAATGTATTTCAAACTAAAAAAATAAGCCTGCATTATTCATGAATATTCATGGTACAGCTACTCATAAAAAAGGCAAAAATAATGCATATGTCCACTAGACAGTAAAATAATGTGATCTCTCAATCCAAATGTTATTCAGTCTTAAGAATCAATGAATTTTTGACACATATTACAGAATGAATGAGCCTTGAAAACATTATGCTAAGTGAAAAAAGCCACTCATGAAAGATTGTATATTACACCATTTATATGAAATATATAGAATAATAAAATCCGTAGAAATAGAATGACTAATGTTTCTCAGGGAATGATTAGGGTGTTCTGGTCAAAGAATGAGAATTACCTGCTCCCGGGTAGGTTTTTGGGTCTTTATGGTTTCACCAATCTGTGAATATACTAACATACTCTGTACCTCTAAATTGCATAAAAAGGGAAAATTTTGTGATATGTGAATTGCATCTCAATAAAACTGTCATTTAAAAAAAAACCTCACCAAAATATATTAGATTGAAAGTACAAAAATGCCAAAGCAAGTATCTGAAAAAGTTAGAAGGAATACACTGTCTACCTAACAGGTAATGTTTTACAAATATCTCCTTTAGCAATAAGGAACATCAGAGCCAGTGAAATGATATCTTCCAATGCTGACATAATAACTGCCCATTAGAAATTTTTTTTATTTTTTATTTTATTTTAAACAAAAGGAAAGTAAGAAACCAAAGCAAAACAATTTCACAACCAGCCAATAAGAGAGTAACAATCATCAGCACATTGCATATTATTATATTCACAGAAACTATTTAGGATGAAAAATATAGACATGAAACATTATCCAAAAACTTATTAGCACAAAACTTTTGCCTCAGTGAATCAAGAGAAACCAGTTATATGACTATCTTTCTTGTTGTGATTGCTCTATTGTTTTCAAATAAACATTTCACTTTAAAAATGAAGTCTGAAGATGACCCTGAGAAAACTAGTTTTCACTCAAAATTCTTTTTCTTTAACTGCCTTAACTAATTTTTTATATACATAGATTTTGTTTCAGTTCATCACACAAGTGCAACAATGCAATGGTTACATATGTGTGACATTTAGTTCACTGAGAAGTATATTTTCAGTACTCATCCATTTAAGAGTGAAAATGCCTAGTTTATCATTCTTTATAGCTGAGTAGTATTCCATTATGTAGAAATTTTTAACTTGATAAAACTATCAGATAAAATAAAAAATAAAATAACAATATTCTCAAGCAAGTCCAAACTGAGTTCACCATTAAAAGATCATGATTAAAATACTTTCTAAAAGTTATACTTTTGGATCTGTGAGATATGCTTATGGTATTTTTTTTTTGATACCTGGATTCAAACTCAGGACCTTGTGCTTGCCAGGCAAGCACTGTGCCACTGAGCTATATCCCCAGCCCCATGATTGGGATTACATTGAATCTGTGTAGCAGTTTTGGGAGTATGGCCATTTTCACTATGTTGGTTCTTTCTATCTCACAGATCTAGAGAAAACATTCCTGTCATTCATTTAGAACCAGAAGAGACCTAGAATAGCAAAAGCAGTTCTGGGCAACAAAGGCAAGTCAGAGGGCATCACAATCCCAGACATGAAGTTGTACTGCAAAGCTACTGTGATAAAATCAGTATGGTATTGGCAAAAAAAAAAAAAACCTGCCTGAGGATCAGTGGAACAGAATAGAAGATGCAGACTCAACTACAAACACACTCAATCACCTTAACTTTGACAAAGTGGCCAAATGTTCACTGGAAGAAAGATAACCTCTTCAATAAATGGTGCTGAAAAAACTGGCTTTGTACATGCTGAAGATTGAAACTAGACTCATGTCTGTTACCATGCACTAAAGTCAAATGGATCAAAGATCTAAATATTAAAATAGAAACACTAAATTTACTGAAAAGAAAGTAAGCAGAAATCTAGAAGTTGAAGGTTTGGGCAGAGACTTAATGAACAAAACCCAGACTGCAAGGAAAACATTACAAAGAATCAACAAATAGAATCTTATCTTATTACAAAGCTTTTTCACAACAGAAGAAATCACCAATAGAGTGAAAAGACAATTCATGGAGTTGGAAAAATTATAGCCAATTGTTCCTCAGAAAAGGACTTCTATCTCAAACATAAAAAGAATTTAAAAAATTCAAACCCCTCAAATATAAAGACCCAATTCAAAAATGGGCATCCGAGGCAAACACGCACTTCTCAGATGAAGACATACAAACGGCAAACAAATACATGAACAAATGTTCAGCATCACTGATTATTTGAGAGATGCAAATTAAAGCTACACTGAGTTCCACATATCAAGAAAGGATGAAATATATTTCTTAGTAAGTCTTGTGTCAAATAAAAGATTTGTAGTGAAATTAGGACACTATTTAGAGTAGTTTAGAAGTGAAAATGCTACTGTCAAATCCTAAAAAAAGCAGAGGAAGTATCAATTAGAAATTCTAGGTTTAACTGTTGTAGAAAACAAAACAAAGACTGAAATTTAATGAGTAATAAATCCATTTTAAGTGGATAGAAAAAGAACAGAGAAGTAATATGAAAAAATTTTGAAGGGAGGAAATAAAGAAGATATGAACAGAAATTAGTTGAATAGGAAGTAAGAATGTAATGCAAAGAATAAACATAAACTTTAGTCATTTGGAAAGACTAATAAGCTGATAAACCAATAAAAAAGAGCCACTCCAAAAGGCATCATGAGAAATGTAAAAGGGGATACAATTGCTAGTAATTTTCATACCAAGAACTTTGAAACTTCTTATGAAATGGATAAATTGTTATAAAAATGTAACTTATTAAAACTGGTTTAAGAAGAAATAGAACACATGAAAAGTCACAATCATTAAACAAATTGAAGCTGTTCCCATAAACTGCATGCTGATGTTTTTACCACAGAGTTTCAACAAACATTCAAAGAATGAGAAATTGTAAATTAATAGAAAATATTTGGTAGCAGTAGAAGAGGAAAAATTTCTTAACTCATTTTATGAGATTAGTGTAACCTCGTGGATATGACATGAAAGGGAAATTACTGGTGAATGCTGTTCAGGAGCAGAGTTTTGAACAAAATATTAGTAAAACCAATCCAGCAATGTATAAAAAGAATAATGTATCACATCTGAATTGTGTGTTTAGCCCAAGAGTGCAAATTTTTAGTGAAACATTTGAGAATAATCAATGTTATTCTCCACAAACCAGATAAAAGTAATATTCTTATATTGATGCTAAAAGATTCTTTCATAAAATTCAACATCTAACAAAAAAAGAAAATACTATTTATACAAGTATCAGAAATTTAAAATGTAACAAACTAGGAATAAATCTAATAAAATATGTGAAAGACGTTTCAGAGGAAATTGTGTGGTCAAAAAAGTTTGGAAACCACTGATCTAGGAAGTAGCTACTTGGAGTGATGGATTCATGTTATAACTGTGACTAATGGTTGTGTAACCATTCCTCTCCACAGAAACTTTCAGTGGCCTAAATCTTTTATTTAGAAGGCATTAAAATATTAGAAAAACCCTCATGTGGTTTTCCTATAGGAGCAATTTACACTTGTTGAGCTATCATGTTAGAAGAGTCTTTTGAAGCTTTGCTTCTTTTCCTGGAAGCTAGATGGCATATTTTATTTAGAAAAATAAGAGGGATTATCTAGTGACCAAAGCTTTATTTAATGATGTATAAATATAGGCCTTACAAGATTGTGATTGCATAGGTGAATTTTTGTTTGTTTGTTTTGTTTTTTGGAGACAGACTCTCCCTATGTAGTCCAGGCTAGACTTGAACTCACTATGTAGCCCAGGCCAGCCTCGAATTCATGGCAATCCTCCTTAGGAAGATACATTTATGTAACAATAGTCATTGATAATCTAGGCAACCAACGTATTTTGCATGTTTCTTTTCATTAATGGTATATGTAATTTGAAAAAAATGTCCACTTTTCCAAGTAGAAGACTCATTTCGTCTTAGTGGAACATCTTGGTGTGGAGAATGTTGAGGAGCATGGGACACAAGTCTCAAAGCTGTGCACATATTGCTAATTTTAAAAGGAAGCATATGGAGAAGAGAAGTTTGCAGTGTACGCACTGATTTAACCTGAAGGTATTAACTGGAAACAGTTGCTGATTTTACTTGGTTAAATATTCTGAGATAAAATACATTGGCAAAACATTCAAAATAGAAACACAAATAAGAAAGTTTCTGAAGACACATGAGTTGAAAATAAGATTCAAAAATCAAAAAAAAGACAGTGTCATAATTCCTCTGATTCTAAAAATTATTTTTGTTATTATTGGGTAAAGGCAATATAAATAGACACAGATCCTATTCAAAATTCAATGACATAGTTGCCAAAATCTTACTGCATTTCTTATAACTTTATAGCAATTATTACATAGCCAACAGACCTAGTTTCTTACATGGTAGTCATAACACAATCATTTCTACAATTACTACCAAGAGAGTTTAATGCATTTGGAAATCTCTGAAGAGAAATTTCAAAGTTCATGCTGTCCACACCCAGATGGTCAGATCATTAAATCTTGGCAAAGACTGAGAGAAGTTGTTATTCCTTCCCCCATGTAATTATTATACAATAACTAGTGAGTGCCATTCTGTATCCAAATAATAAATGATTTGTAAAGTGCTTTGAATATTTTTACTTATTCTCAATTGTTACCAATATGCTAAATGTTTTAGAGGGAAGACAAACATTAGTTTCACTCTTGCAGAGCTGTTTCAGGAGGTATGCACTGACAAGAGATTTAATTCATTCTTTTTCTAGAGTCAGTAGTAACAAAAGTCAGGTGTTTTATGAAGGGATGACACTTTGCAGAAGTAGCCTTGACCTAGGGTACAGATCTACTAATTATCTTCATATGTGGAACTCCCATTGGGTATGATGGTCAACAGATCAACTTACTGATTACTCCTTTGGAAGCGCACAATTCACTTCCCTTTCATTAATTTCTTTTCATGACTATTCAGTTTCTCCTATTAAAGGCTACAGCTTATCTCACCATCCTTTGACTTTGGGATTGGTAACAGGGTTTCTTCTGGACGTGAATTAAGCTCAAGCCTAGTATGCCAGTTCTGAATTTAGGCTCTGAAGACTTTCTGAGTATACATTTGTTGTTTCATTATTCTATCTTATCTACAAAGAATAATATTCCTCGGATAGTAAGTCAGTATCAAAAAAATGTTGAGAGTTATGTGGAAGAGAATCATCCATCCAAGTTCAGTGTAGATTGACTAACCTCTGGTAGACCTGTATTGTATAAGTTTAATAACTGTTTGTTATCACATCACTGATGTTTCGTAGATGCTTGTTATGAAGGCAGTATTGTAGCAATATAATATAACAAGCCCTTGAAATCCATTTGTGACATGCAGGAAGTTCTTAGCCCTATCAGATTTTAGGAGCTGATCTTGGTCTTGTGAATTAAATGTGGAATTCAGTTGCAGCTTTTGCTGTATTGTTGTACCCTAAATCTATGCTCTTTTTGAGGTTTACAAGAATGTCAAACAGTGGTCAAATTTGACAGAGTATTACTTGATTTCTGTACACTGACTATGTACATTCATCTCACGCTAAGATCTTCTCTGTAGTCAGTTCCCACAGACCAGACTTCCACACATTATTTTCCTTTCTTATCATGTCCAGAGTCACAAGAGGCTTTATATTGGAACCAGACTGAGTTATGAAAGCATACAAAAATATTGCTTCAATTAATTTTGATATATAGGAGTTATTGGCTACATTAAAATGATTAGTTCAATTCCTGAAGAATAAACAACTTTTTCCTAACTATTTTTCTGAAAACATGTAGGAATATTTTAAAATAAAAATCTAGAGTCACAACCATGGTTTTGTCTACTCCACACCTTGTAATAAGCAAGTGATTTCTCATCAAAAGAACCTGCATATGAATGTCCAGCTATAGTTATGATGCTTCTATAAAAGTGCTTAAAAAGAGAGGTATTGCTCCATTTACTGGGACTACTTAGCAAACGGGATTCTCCCAACATTTTCTAGAACATATTTCACCACTGATCTCTTATCAAGTCAAGGTGGATGAGTTTAGTGATGAGGTACATCTAATTACAATGGCACTTCTGGAAAGTCTGGGTAAGCATTAACAGAACTTGTGAAGGCCCCTGAGTAGCAAGATATCTGAAAAATCCTGCTTAGCAAGTTCAAAACAAATCTGGATGGACTCTGAAATACTGAATTGGAGATCTTTATTCCCTACCCACTTGCTCCATGATCCAAATGTACCGAAGCATCTATCTGAGACTTGTAGGATAATAAATGCCTGCAAATGGTCTTAGATTCGTGAATGCTGATTTAGGATTGTACAGTGAACAAATATGCTTCCTGTGAATCTTCTCTCCATTTGTCTAATACTAGACTTTAAACACTCTAAAAATGTTACAGCAGATAAATTTAGTAGTTTAGCGTGACTATGATATTAAAAGCCACAGGGAGAATGGGAAGTTGGAGAACCTCCTAGCTACTATAAGGCAGCTCTTCAAGAAAACCACAACTGGAAACCAGCTGAGAAGCCCCAGGGAAAGGAGCTGTCCCCAGTTTGGGTGCTGACTGCCTACAGATGGTTTGCTCTACAAGGAACGGGAATAAGTGTATGTAGATAGGCTGTTGGTTTTCACAAGTCCTATCTAGCTGAGAAAAAGAAAGAAGAGGAGGAGAAGACACAAAAGAGAACAGGGGAGGAGTATCTTAGATATAAATATAAACTGTAAGAAGATATCCAATCTGACTGTCTTGCTTTTCTAGCCTCTGCAAGTTAATCAGAGAAGAATCTCTACAGTTATTTGACAATATGAGGGAAATTAGATATTAACATATTCTAGGACTGTTTACCATACATTCTATAGCTTGTTGAAGGAAATAGTCTTTTGAGAGATTAGAATCATGGTAAAAGAAGTTTATTTATAACTTCACAATTTTCAACTGCAGTTCAGTTTAAGAAGAGGAGGTAGAGATTGTGAAAGAGGATTCAGGCACTGAGAAATTTAGAAAAATGAAGCCTCAGGTCAGCATAATCTCTTGTGTCTCATCTAGAGTCATGAGTCATGTTTCTGTCAACCAAAATCAACTAAGCATATCCAGACTAATACTCTAAGTGTATAAATATCATTAAATTCTCATGAGTGAAAATAAATTCTAAAATCTGCTGATTATAGGAGCAGTTTCAACAAAACTGGTCAGCCTGAAAATAGTGTCCTGTTAGATGGAATAGATGGAGCTACTCCTTGCCATAATTTCTCTTTCTTTAAGTTTTGTGATTATCTTATACGTATGAAGTAATTTCCTCATCAATTATGCAGGGTTTAGGGCACAAAGGGAATATCAACATTACTTGTGTCTCTACACCACTTTTGAAGTTTCAGTCTCTGCGCACTGGATGCTAGACAGAGACTGGTCTTTCTTACCTTTTTCAATATTTCCTAGAACTCAGCCTAAGGTCTTAGTCTCCTTTGTATGATTGTGTAACAGAATTCCTGGAACTGGGTAATGTGTAAAAAACACAGATGTATTTTTTAGTTTTCATAACACAGAAGTCCAAGATCAAGGAGCTAATATCTAGGGTGGGACTTCTTTCTATATCTTCTCATGATGGAAGTGGAGAGGGTGAGAGAGCATTAGGAGTGAGAAGAAGAGAAAGTCATGGAGGGTGTTATTGTTGATTGAGTGTGTCAACATGGGTAAGAGAAGCTCCACTAAACTGACTTAGCAATTCCATGCCTTAGGTTGTGGAAGACTAACCCTAGGGTGACTTGTTGCATAGGTAGTATAAAGGAGAAATGAAGAAGGATGAGTCTGCTTCTGTTTCTTAGGAGGAGCTCTAGTCTTTGACTTCACCTAAGACATCATCTTCTGGTTTCCACTGCAGACCCATCAGCCTCCTGATGTACACTCAAACGGGACACTACGGTGAGTTCCAGATCTTCTCCTGCATCCTTTGGTCTCCAACCAGTGTGCAGACAGACCCTCTGCACTGTTCCTCATCTGACTTTTTGGGGTGGTCATTGTAAGCCAATCTTGTCTATTCTTGTATGTTTGTATATCTTATGTTACATCTAGTTCTCTAGTAAACACTGACAGATACAGGAGAATTAACTCATTTTTAGAATCAGGAGCCTACTCAATAATTGCACAACCCTCATGACCTAATCAACTCTTGAAAGTCTTTTCTTTCAATACTATCATAGATTAAGTGCAGAATGCATGAATTTGGGGAAACACACACCACATATTGCTTGATGTTTATCTTGGCATTGCTATGTCAATCAGAACAACAAATATTGTTAGTTTGGCTCCTAATGTTGACTTGTGACTAATATTATTGGTATTATACCCTCTACTTGTTCAGTCACTGACTATTTCTAATTACAGTCTTAACTTTCATTTCAATAGATCTTCCGAAACAAATGACTATGAAAGAAAGTATGGTGTAGTGGTTAGGAGGATTGTTTCCACAGCCAGACTGCTCAGGATTAGATTTTTTTGTCTCTGGCACTGACTGCCTGTGTCCTTTCAGCAAGTCAGTCAGATTAATCATACTTAAATTTCCTTCCCTATAATAAAGCTTACCCTATAGAAATCCATTAGGGTATAGAGGAAATCAGACTGGAAATAATATCTCAGGTAAGAAAAGAAGTGTCAACATATATAAAGGAATTGATTAGCAAATATAGACAAGACATAGATTTTTAAAAAAGTAGACAATGACAGGAACAGGTTGGAAACAATGAATGACCAATATAGGAAAAAAATAAAATGCATGAATCATATTCAAAGAGATATTCAGAAAATCAAAAATTTCATAGAAAGCTGGCAAAACCACTCGAATAAAACTGAAGACAGACTTTCATACCTTATAGACAGGATTTTTGCTAGTGATCATAAGAGGAGGATCTCTTAAAAATAACAAAAGATTAGGAAATGACAATTCAACAGCTGCAAGATGATGCAAAGAAAAATAATATAAGAATAATTGGTGTAAATTTAAAAAGCAGGAGTCAATACAAATGACATAAGGAGTTGTTCACACAAGTAATAGAACAAAATTTCTCAAGCATAGGAAAAGAATCTGATATACAGGTAAGTGAGGCCTATAGAACACCAATTAGCCATAACCAAAATAAATCTGCACTCAGACATATAATAGCCATGATCCCAGAAATTCAGCACAAAAAATAATGTTAAAAGCTATTGGAGAAATGAAAGAGATCACCTAAAAAGGAAAGTCCATCAGAATCACATCAGACATCTCAACACAAACACTTAAGCCAAAAAGAGCTTGTAGTAAAATATTTAAAGTCTTGAAAGAAAACATCTTCCAACCCAGATAGATGTGCCCTCAAAACTATCTTTCAAAATTAATGGAGAAACAGGATCCTTCCACAACAGAGAACAAGTGAAGAAACTCATGACCACTAAACTGACCCTATGAAGAGTACTGAAAGATATTCTAGACAGAGATAAAAATGATCACAATTCTAAGAACAATAACAGAAAGAAATCACCAGGCAGGGCAAGAAATTAAACAGAGGGAAAAAGCAGGGAACTAGCAGTGGGAATATGACAAAGAGAAGCCAATACATATCAGTTATTAACCATCGATGTAAATGGCCTCAATTCATCAATCAAAACAAACAGCTTGGCAGAATGGATGAAGAAATGAGATTTAACAATACACTGTATACAAGAAACTCATTTTACTCAAAAAAGAAACTCATAGACTGAAAGTCAAAGGATGTAAAACAATACTCCATGCAACAGGAAACCAGAAAAAAATAGGGGTAGCTATTACATTTACAAAAAATGTGAACTTCAAACCAAGAATGACGAAAAGAGATAATGAAGGTCATTACATACTTGTTAGGGGAAAAGTTCAAGAGGAAGAGATAACAATTAGAAGGATATCTTCACCAAATATGGGAGTACCCAACTATATAAGACAAATATTAATATACATGAGAAGTCAAATAAGCAATAACTAAATTGTAATGAGAGACCTTAATACCCTATTGTCACAAGGAGGTAGATCAACTAGCCAAAAAAAAAAAAAAAATCAGCAAGGAAATAACAACTGAACCAACTCTGTGAACAAATGGACTTAGTAGACATTTACAGCATTCCACCCAACAACATCAGAATACATATTGTTCTTAGCTGCATATGTAACATTCTCTAAAACAGACCATATACTAGCCAAAGTACATGCTTAAGTAAATGCAAAGAAATTGAAATTATCCCATGCACATTATCTGACCATAGTTCAATGAAATTGGAAATTAATGGCAAAGGAAACCATAAAAATTCCATAAACACATGGAAATTAAATAACACCCTCCTGAGCAATCAATGGGTAACAGATAAAATTAAAGAAGAAATTAAATAATATCTACAATCAAACAAAAATGCAGATACAGCATACCAGAATTATGGCATGCAATGAAACCCATCCTAAGAGGGAAATTTATAGCAGAATTCTCATATGAGGAAAACATTATGAGAACAGATAGACAACCCAGTGCTGCACCTCAAGCTTCTAGAAAAAGAAGAGCAAGTCAATCCCAAAGCACATACAAGGGAGGAAATTATAAAGATCAGAGCAGAAATTAACACAATTCAGACTAAGAAAACAATACAAAGAATTAATGAATTGAAGAGTTGGTTCTTTGAAAGAAAAAATAAAATTGATAAACACCTAATCAACCTTATCAAAATAAGGAAAGAAAAGAATCAAATTCATACAATGAGGAATGAAATGGGTGAAATCAATACAGAACCTGTGGAAATTCAGAAGATCATTCGTACCTACTTTGAAAATCTTTGCTCACACAGGAGGTGAAACGCAGAAGAAATGGACAGATTCCTAGAAATATATCAATTACCAAAGGTGAATCAAGAAGGTATAAAAATTCTGAGTAATCCAATATCTCTTAATGCAATTGAAAACATAATTAAAACTTACCAACAAAGAAAAACCCAGGTCCTGATGGATTCACAGCTGAATTCTATAAGAAATTTAGAGAAGATTTAATTCCAATACTCCTCAAACTCTTCAATGAAATTGGAAAGCAATCCTTCCTAACCCATTCCTCGAGGCAAGTATTACCCTAATACCAAAACTAGAGAAAGGCCTAACCAAAAAAAGAACTGTAGACCAATGTCCGTAATGAACATAGATGCAAAAATCTTCAATAAAATACTAACAAAGAGAATGCAACGAATCATCAGGAAGATTATAAACCACGACCAAGTGGGATTCATCTCAGGAATGCAGGGATGGTTCCACATATGCAAATCAATAAACATAATACATCACAACAACAGAGGCAAAGACAAAAATCACATGATCATCTCAATAGATGCAGAAAAAGATTTTGATAAAATCCAACATTCATTCATGATAAAAAAAAACCTATGGAAAATTGGAATGGATGGTATTTACCACAATCTGATAAAAACTGTCTATGACAAACTAACAGCCAACATCATGCTAAATGGACAAGAACATAAAGCTTTCCATCTAAATTCAGGAATAAGACAAGAATGTTCACTATCACCATTCCCATTCAATATAGTTCTGGAAACATTAGCCAGAGCAATTAGACAAAAGAGAGAAATAAGAGGAATAAAAATAGGAAAAAAGCAAGTTAAATTATCATTATTCACAGATGAGATGATACTCTACATAGAAGACCCCAAAAACTCTATCCACCAAAAGACTTCTAGTTTTAATAAGCAAATCGAGTAATGTAGCAGGATACAAAGCCAACACTCAAAAATCAGTATCATTTCTGTACACAAACAAAAAACTTACTGAGAGAGACATTAGGGAAACAACACCTTTTAAAAGAGCATTCAAAAATGAAATACTAAAAATCAGTATAACAAAGGATGTAAAAATCTATACATTGAAAATTACAATGCTCTTGAAAAGGAAATTTGGGAAGACATTAGAAAATGGAAAGATAGTCCTTGATCATGGATAGGAAGAACCAACATTGTTAAAATGTTATACAGATTTAACGCAATCCCAATCAAGATACCATTAGCATACCTCACAGATCTAGAGAGAACATTCCTAAAATTCATTTGGAACCAGAAGAGCCCTAGAATAGCAAAGGCAATACAGGACAACAAAGGCAAGTCAGGGGGCATCACAATTCTTGACTTGAAATTATACTACAAAATTACTGTGATAAAATAAGCATAGTACTAGAAAAAACAAAGCAAAATAAAACCAAGACAGACCTGAGGATCAGTGGAACAGATTAGAAGATGTAGATACAACTGCAAACACACTCAGCCACCCTATTTTTGACAAAGGAGCCAAACATGCTCACTGGAAGAAAAACAGCCTCTTTATAAATGGTGCTGGAAAACCTGGTTTCCACGTGCCAAAGACTAAAACTAGACCCATGTCTATCACCATGCACTAAACTAAAGTCAATATGGATCAAAGAATTAAATATTAAAACAGAAACTCTAAATCCACTGGAAGACAAAGTAGGTAGAAATCTTAGAGACATAGGTGTAGGCAGAGAGTTCATGAATAAAACTCAAACTGCGTGGAAAATACTTCAAAGAATCAACAAGTGGGATCTTAGATTATTAAAAAACTTTTGCACATTAAAAGGAATCACCAGCAGAGGGAATAGGCAACCCATAGAGTGGGAAAAAATTTAATCAACTGTCTCTGAGACAAAGAACTTGCATCTAGACAATATAAAGTATTAAAAAATATCATGCTCACCAAATTCAAAGAACCAATCCAAAAATGGTCATTTGAGATGAATATGCACTTCTCAGATGAAAAAATACAATAGGCTAATAAATACATGGAAAAAATGTTCTGAAACATTGGTCATTTGATATATGCAAATTAAAACAACACTGAAATTCTATCTCACTTCAGAAGTATGGCTATCATCAAGAAATCAATCAATAACAAACGATGGCAAGGTTGTGGGGGAAAAGTGCCCTTCTCCACTGTTGGTGGGAGTGTAGACTGGTACAACCATTGTGAAAATTAGTGTGGATATTCCTCCAAAAACTGGGATTGGAGATCCCATTCTACCTAGCTATTCTCCTTCTGGGTATTTTCCCAGAGGAGTTAAAAACATCATACCACAGCAATATAAGTGCATCCATGTTTATAGCAGCACAATTTGTAACAGTTAAATCTTTGAAACATCCCACATGCCAACAACCAAAGAATGGATAAAAGAGATGTGTTTAAAAATATATATATATGCATATATATATATATATAGCTACTCAGCCATAAAGAAGAATAAACGAAAGACTTTTTTGCAGAGATGGATGCAATTTGAGACTATCCTCATAAGTGAAATAAATCACACGTGCACGTTTAAACATTGCATTGTATGCCCAGTCAAGAAGAGAAGATTAGGCTGGGAGTTTGGCTCAGTGGCTTAGGTGCCTGTTTGGCAGGCGCAAAGTTGTGAGTTCAATTCCTGGCACTGGAGAAAAAAAATAAATAAAGAAAGAAGCAGAAATTGAAGAAGATCCAAAATGTACAATAGATATTGTGAAGTGGGAAGAAACTGTTCAAAAGGAAAGAGAAACTGGGATGAGCAAAGGAGAAAGGAAGAAAGGAAAAGAAAAAATAGATAAATAAATAAATGTGTGTAGATACATATATATATATATATATAATAGTTAAGAGGGGTATAGTAGTAATTGCTATTAGTTCATTGAAAAGAATGGTTTGTACTTACATTGTTTGATCAATCTTTCATTCCTACATCTTGTAATCTGAGCAACTACCTTGAAGATAATAATATACAATATATTTACCATTTTTAATCTCCAAAATGTTTTTTAATAGTTTTGGAGGGAACAAGCATTTATACTGTAGCACCTTGCACACATTATTTTTTTAACCTCATAATTTTTCAAGGTAGGGCCATTATTATCTTCATTTTATAGTTTATAGCAGAGAAATCAAAGAACTTTTTAAACAGTAAACATTCATTATCTTGTGTAGTTAGGACTTGAACATAGGCCTGACTCTAAAGTCTAAACTTTTAACATTCTGTTACATTGTCTTGATTGATTTGATCAGCTCAGGGCCATGGCTGCAACTTGGTGAGTTTTCAATTCTTTGTCTCACCTACACTCAGTTCTCTTAGATTCTTAATCAGTCATCAGATTATGCAATTTACTTGGGTATAGAGGCATAGAGAGAAAGCAATGATTATAGCAGGATTGAACACTAGAACAATAACTCTTTTTGTCTATGTCTTCTGTTTATCTCCTTCAAGAAAAATTCACCTGCATATCTTCTTTACTTTGTGGGGCAAGAAAGCAAGAAAGTGTCTACCATACTTCAAGAAAAGATATCCAAATAGATGCATGGAACAATTTGTGCTCACAATGATGTTCCTCTTGGACTCTATGAATGTAACTCAGCAAAAATAGTAGAAGGTGCAATGAAGAAGACATTTTGAGAGTCAGAAAACAATTTTAATTGAATAAAACGTATTGAATCACTTAAAAATGTTGTATTAACACCTGATTTAGAAAACTGCAAGATGTTTCAAATGGAGAGTTCATTTTTCTTTCAGAATAATGAAACAAAATGTATTGTGAGAATATTTCCTGAAAATTATTCCCATTTGAATTTGAAAACAGCTGCAAGATTTTGTAGGAAAGTGTGCTTTGTTTTTGTGTGCACAGGTGTTTTTATACATCTTCCTTCCTTGTTCAATGACATGAGATAGTAGGAAAATTACAATGCTATGGTTCTTTTAATTTAAGGAAGTTCCATACTTGCTACTTACTCTATTTCTTTATATTGCTTTTTTTAAATTTCTCACATTGGAACTTCTGTTTTTCACAAGTGTAGAGGAAAAAGCAAACCATCAAACTACTCAAAGATTTGAATCTCACTTTTATCTAAAATTGTAGTTAAGAGACAGACTGATAAAACTGTAAAATGAATTAATTAAAACCTTCTATAAAAAGAAGGAAGCAACCAAAAATAAAACCATCATGGAGAACAAATAATAGAGCTCTTTAGAGTAAAGAATAAGTCTTTTAGATTCTTATAGTCTGAAATAAGGAACACATAATTCTATTATTATTATTATGAATCCTGTTTGGTAATTGCTTCAAATTAACAAATTACTAATCTTTTGTCTTACACAGAATGTATTTTTGTATAATTAATTGTCATAATATTGAAGGATCATGTATTTCATGATTTCTTCTTCATAGGGTGACTGTATTTTTCTATTTTGAGTTATTCAAACGAACTACTACTTTTAGGTGAAAAATCTTTTCTTCTTTTGTTCAAAAACATTTTTCTTATTAATATTTGTATCTCCATGAAAAGCAACATTGATTTGTTTCATTTTGATGTTTTTTTTCTAATTGTTGAAATAGGTGAAAATTGTCTAAAATACCTTCTGTCTTCTCTTTTTGTACCTCTTCCTTACTTACAGCCTTAGCTTCCTCCTGACTGCCCACTCTTGTGTCTTCAGAATGCTCTTCACCTTGTGGCAACTGGAAGACAGTGTCTGGTGTTGTCTGATACTGCTCGTGGTAGTTACAGTGGAGTAGTAATTTGATTGACTTTGGGATCCACCCTGGGGGTTGGTGAAGCACATCTGTGGGTGTGTCTGGGTAGAACATGGAAGCAAGGTTTTGGAATTGTATGTCTTGTCCCTTGCCCCTCCTCTCTAGCACTGTTTTCCTGGTCTGCTTCCTTGTTGCAATGAACTAAGCCACTTTGCTTCACCAGGCACTTCTGCAATAACGTTTCTGCATTGGGTTTAGATGACCATGGACTGAATTCCCTTAAAACACGTATCAAATTAAAACCATTCTCCTTTAAGTCATGTGTTGGGAACTGTGTCAAGAAAAAAGAAATCTAATACATGATTTTATTCTGTATTGTTGTGATATAGAGTAGCTTAATGGGAATCAATCTCCTACAGTTGTTTCTTTACCTTCTCTTTCTCTTTCTTTCTTTCTTTCTTTCTTTCTTTCTTTCTTTCTTTCTTTCTTTCTTTCTCTTTCTTTCTTTCTTTCTTTTCTTTCTTTCTTTCGTGTTCTTTCTTTTACTTTTCTTTTTTTGGTTTATTTCAGTTTATTGGTACAATTTAGGTATTCATAATTACCACTTTCATTATAGGGAATTTGCATCTATACATGATATATCTTGATCCCTCTTTTTTCCCCCATTCCCATTCCCTCCTTTCAAACTCCCTTCCCCTCCACATTCATAAAGTTTGGATTTTGTTTTATCCTTCTCATATTTTTCTTCTCTTCCTTCATTTCCCCCCTCCCCCTCCCTAGTTTCCTTTTGCTTTTGAACAGCTTTTGTTTCACAATATGTATTGTACATTTTTTTATATTTGCATTTTCAGTTTCTCATACCAGATAGATAATGGAATATTTACACATGTGTATCTGATTTATTTCACTTATGATTATAGTCTCAAAGTCCATCCATTTAGCTATGTAAATGACTCAGTTTTATCATTCTTTATGGCTTTGTAATACTCCATTATATTAAAAAAATCTTTTTTATCCATTCATTGGTTGTTGGGCATTTGAGTTCCTACCAAGAGTTAGCTACTAAAAACTGCTGCTATAAACATGGGTGTGTACATATTGCTGTGGCATGATGTTTTTAATTCTTTTGGGAAGAAACCCAGCAGGGTAATAGCTGAATCAAATGGAGCCTCTAGTCCTAGTTTTTTGAGGAATCTCCATATTGATTTCCAGAGTGATTACAGCAGTCTACATTCCCGTCAACAGTAAAGAAAGGCTCCTTTGTCCCTGCAGCTCACTAGCATTTGTTATTGGTTGATTTCTTGACAATAGACATTCTTTCTGGAGTGAGATGGAATCTTAGCATTGTTTTAATTTGCATTTCTCACATGATTAGTGATGTTGAACATTTTTTCATTCCTGAAATTCATTTGGAACCTAGAGACCAGAATGGCACAAGCAATTCCGGGCAACAAAGGCAAGTGAGGTAGTATCACAATCCTTGACTTGAAATTATACTACAGAGCTATTGTGATAAAAACTGCATGGTACTGGAAAACACACACACACACACACACACACACACAGAAAACAAAAGACAGGAAAAAAAGAAAGAAACAGATGTGAGGATCAATAAAAAAGACTAGAAGATTGGAAAATAACTCCACATGTGCTCAGTCACCTGATATTCAACAAAGGAGCCAAACATGTTCACTGGAAGAAAGATAGCCTCTTTAATAAATGGTGCTAGAAAAACTGGCTTTCCACATGCCAAAAATTAAAACTAGGTCCTCCATACACTAAGCTAAAATCAAAACAAATCAAACATCTAAATATTAAAAGAGAGACACTAAATCTGCTGGAAGATAGAATAGGTAGAACTCTGGATGACATAGGTATAGGCAAAGACTTTATGAACAAAACCATGATTGTACAGGAATATCACAAAGAATCAGTAACTGATATCTCATCTTATTAAAAAGCTTTTACATAGCAGAAGAAACCACCAACAGAGTGAAAGGACAACTTACAGAGTGGGAAAATATTTATGCCAACTGTTCTTTAGACAAAGGACTAATATCTAGAACATTTAAAGAATTGAAAAAAATTAGAACTTTCAATTCAAAAATGAACATCTGAATTGAATAGACCCTTCTCAGAAGAAGTAAAAACAGCAAATAAATACATGAAAAAATATTCACCTCTTTCTAGACAACTCAGACAAGACTTTCATGTCATTGTTTTCAACTGATGAACTTGTTATTCTACTGGTAAAAAGAACAAAATAGGATTTCTTCTCTTTTGTATCAGCAAATCATATTTGGGCCAGTGTATTCTGCCTTTCTTCCTTTGCAGTTTAACTGTACCTATTGTGTATTAAAGCCAAGTCCTGCACTTGTGCATTAAATCTCTTTTGCTATTGTCTGACTTGGACTTTGCTCTTTAAATTATTGTCTTCTCTTTAATATGAATCCTTCCTTTTGTACTAAATAATGATTAATGTGTCTCACCTAACACACACACACACACACACACAGTACTTTTGTCTCTTTTTCTCTTCCAGATTTTTCCTTTTTTAAAAACTCCCTTTACACAAAGAAAATTTCCAGGGAATATTGCCAGTTCTTGTAATCTTCCTTTTTTTCCTCTCCCGTTTCCTCTTGGGCTTCCTCACAGATTTTGTCTGCGTCATGTCACTAAAACTCACTTGCAGCCTCATCAGTGAATGACCTTGGCGGTGTTGAATCTTTTAGTCATTTTTTATGGTGGTCCTCTTCTCAAGCTTCTTTTTCATATTACTTCATTTGGGCAGAAGCCTTTGTTGGTTCTGCTAGCTTACTGTCTTCTTTAAACTGTAGATACTTCTATTCAACTGACTACCTAATATTTCCACTTGAAAGACTAATACGCAGCTTCAAGGTAATAAAACAGAGCTCTTGGTTTCTCCCTGAATAGTAGATTTCACTATTCACCTAGAAGCCAAATACCTAGGAGTCATTCTTGTTTTCTGTCTTACCAAATATCCACATCCAAATCTAAACCTATTTTTGCGACTCTTACTTTCGAAACATTCCACTATTCCAAACATTTCCCACTGTCTCTCATGTGATTATCTTAGCTCAAATTATACTCAACTTTCTCCTTAGTCTTGCCTTTCAAGCATCCAATTCATTCAATGAACAATTATGAGGCACCTATGGTGTTCCTGGCACTCTTTCTGTAGCAATGAGCAAGTCAAATTCCTGCCCTCAGGAACTTTATTTCTCTTTCAGGGAGCTGTCAGGCAGAATAATTTTTTGAAAAACCTAAGTAAAATCAAGTTACCTCCTGTTGAAAGCTTGCTAGTGGCTTCTCTGATGTCCACATCACTGCTTCCCTTGGTTTACTTCACACCAGCCACACACAACACATCAAGCTCATTCTGCTTCCTGGACTTTGAACGTACTGATCTCTTTGCTTAGGAAGTTCTTCTCATTGCTCTTTGTGTCACTTGTACCTTCACTTCATTCAGATGCTCAAATATCATCCCAGAGTTTCCCTAATTGCTCTCTCTTTAATACTGTAGCTGTTGTCACTATCTCCTGACCTTCACTTATGGTAGTCTTCTCTCATCCATGGACAATATGTTCCAAGACTTCTAGTGAATGACTGAAAAAGGCAGACAGTATAAAATTCTATAAATACTATGTTTTTCCTACATATACATACTTGTGATAAAGTTTAATTTATAAATTGGGTAGAGTAAAATATTAATAGTATTAATAAAATATAACAATCATAATCATATTACAATGAAAATTATAAGTTATTTTGATCTCTTGAAGTCTCAATTTCTGTATAATAAGAACATGCATGTTTCTTTTTTTTTTTAATCAGTTATAAAGGTCCCATTTCTAGCACTCGAATTCTGTGTTTGTGTAGTGTTTTCACCCTAGAGACCAAACCTTCCATGCCTTATTTGACCCAAACAAGACTGATGGCAGTTTTTTCTGCAACTGCTGGGAGGTCAACAAGGGACTTTTCTTGTTTCTATATCCTGTCAAGATTGAGATTCCCAGCCAGGAAGGAAGTCATAGCATGTGCATCTGCATAAACATTTCAGTCAAGAACCTCTCCAAGTTGCCTACTGAAAGGAAAAAGCTAGAGTGGGAAATATCACAGGAAAGAGAATCAATGCTGCTTTGATCAGGAAGTTCATTACATTTGCATCAGATCTTAATGCATACTCATCAGGTCTGCAATCACTTATGCTGTGTTAGTGAAAAGTTTTAGTGGAAAAAAATAGCATGTGTGCATGACTCCATCTGTGTGAGTCTCTGCCAGAAACATTTATGAATCACTTGTCTTCTGATAGACAACTTGCTTTCTTAGTTTGCAATCATATTTCCCACAGATGTTGCCTTTGAATTCACCATTGTCTTGTTTAGTTTTTGAATATTCTTGCTATGAGAACATAATATGGGTCAATCTCATCTGCCATCTACACTGGCAGCCATTTGCCCAGCATTGAAAATGGAGATATTTGGGGGTCACCAGGGAGCTAGACTCTAAGATCAGGGGCAGAGACTTCTATACAAGTTTCGTGGTTGGTATTTCTCAAGGCTGGCATCAGGGATGTTTACTTTCAGGTTATGCAAAGTCACAGCTTGGATTTTGGAAAAACTGAGCCAAAAACTTTGTCTGAAATTAGTTTCTTGTTAATTCCCAAGGACATTTTGGTTTTATTACAACATGACTGCTGTCATGTGGTCTATCCTGAGTAGTGACGGTGTCACTCAGGGCAGAACTCTTATCTACCATGGCTTTCATCGTTCAATTTATATCCTGCTACTCATCAAATCTACTTTTAACCATATTATCTGGAGCTCATATATTACTGAGAAATGTTGGAAGGTAAATACATTTTCTTCTGAGCATATCTGGAAGATAGTGCACTATAAATACAGAAATATATTTATTGTCTTCCTTTTTGAGTTGCTTTGCCACTCTGCTTTTCAGTTTGTTGATTGTTCATCAGCTTCAATTATATTTTTCTTCCTTTTCTTTTAGAGAAAAAAATATTTAAAAAATCAAAGCCAAATTTTATTGCTTTATGAATACCACATCTAACTATATAAGTGGAATGTCTAATTTCAGATATATAGGCTTCAAGTTAAATTAAAATTTTAATTTCCTTTATAAAGTAACTGGTGAAAATCCATTGTGAAACGGTTATGAGAAAAAGCTTATCTTGTAACTGCAGCCAAGATTTAAGTCATTATTTAAGACATGAAGCATTTGGCAGCAGAAAGATTGTTGTCATTAAAAAGGAAGCTCAGCACATTGCTTGTGAGCTGCGAAAAAACAATTTAGCTGTCATTGTTACTTAAGGAGCAACACATGGAGACAGTAGAAATTAGAATGAGCGGCTTTACTCAAATATTAGAATATATATTTTTGTCTAAGAAGCACATATACTTAATCAACATTTGATGATTGATTTAAATATGGGGAGAGATAGAGATAGAGAGAGGGAGGGAATCATCTGGTTAGTACTTACTCTTTAACTAAATTTGTGTCCTTATAATGCACACAACCAAGAGAAGGTCAATAAAACTTTACTACAGTAGCAATAAAATGACAAAAATTATTTGTCTTTTACTATATCATTAGCAGGTAGAAGTCCCTTACTTATTGAAATCATTACCAAATTAGTGGATATTCTTATAAAATACTCACTTTTGGAAAAAAAGAGAAAGATCACTAAAGTCCTCCTGGCTCAGCTTATTTAAGTCTGGGATGAGGAAAAAGAGCACTGGAGATTTTTGTAGGTAAATGTTTAGAAGCTCTATTGTTTTTGGTGGATACAGGAAAAAAATACAATGTGCTTATTTTCCACTCCTCCCAAAAGTTCCTCCAGATCCTCCATTCCTCAGTGGTCATCATCAATCATTTCCAAAACTGCTCAGGCTGTCTCTTTTCTTAGCTACTCACAGTATGCTATTATTTCATTCTCTTCTTGACGTGAGAGTAAAATCAAAGGACAAACCAAAAAGATGCTTTCAAGTAGATTTCCTATTCTAACGTATCATCTCAAAAGCATTCCTTTACCTCATTTATCATGCTGTTTCTAACATTGCAGGCACTTATATTTGGCTAGACTTTTTCCACTTTTGGGCACCAGGAAGGAAGAGATGGAACATTCAGCTTAGGCCTAAAGGAGAGATTAATAAAGGAGTGTTTTTAAGGTTGTGGCCACAGCCAGTGGATACCAGCAGGGGTGGTGAAGTACACCAACCTCAGCCCCATCTGCTGAAGCTTCTCGCTGACCACACCCACATGAAAGTCGAGTGAGATTCATGATGCATGGCGGCCTGTGGAGTGCAATGTGGAGTGGCAAAGATTGATGTGCATCTCTGGGGAGACAAACAAGAATATTCAGCACATGAGTAGAAAACTTTCCTTTTTTTCTTTCCTAGGATTATTAGGTTGCTTTTTTATCCCAAAAGTTGGTCCGCTTAGCAGTCCAAAACAATTACTAGTCTAATTGTTTAAGTTAGTTGGAACTAACATTCCAAGAAAAGAATCAAACATTCTAGTGTATTTGCTTCCCATCCACAGTATTAATAAATCTACACAGAACACAGAAAAGTAAATCTGCTCAACTACTAGTTTTCCTTTGTAGGCCCAAGTACAGTGTAAATAAATATGGAATAATGTGTTACGAATTTTCCACATAGGGGTATCAGACAACTCAACATAATAATTTTTCTAATTTTGTTTCTCAGGTGTCAGTTCACTTAGATTATAACTTTCTGTTTTTTATTTATATCTCATCCCCTATTACCACTTACTATCTTTGTTCTCCCTTCATATTCTTTTAAATGAATACCCCATCTTCTTCCTGGTTCAGAGGAATTGTACTTAATTGAGATCTTCTCAGTGTTCCCTTCACCTCCTTTCAGGGTAGAGAGTTTTAAGCTAGTTTCTTAGAAATGTGGGACCTCATGGCTAAGTAAGGGAAATATTTTAAGGGTAAACTTCCTATTTAGTAACTGCCCTCTTCCAAGATCTCCATGTCATAGCAGATACTGGAAGCCTCCTTGGGCTCAGGGAGGACATAGATTTCTCTCAAGTTAGTCAATGTCCCATAAGTCTTTATACTGTATCCTCAGAATAATAGTAGTAGCATTCCTTCAGGTTTCATCTAAATGCCATTTCTTCCCATGGAATTATTGCCTAATTTCTAAGAGTAGGACACATTTTCTTGTTGTAAAACTTACTATAATATCATCTCTTAAATCTGTCTTGGCCTCTAGATAAGAATAAGCTTTAGAAGGCAGCACAATGAGTTTCCTTTTCACCTCCATTTTCCTGAATACTAAACAAGCAATACACATTTATTCCATATTTGCTGAGTGGATATTGGCTTTAATATAGCCAAAGACCAACATGACCACAATCAAGGTGTTTGGAAATCAAGATTTTTATCAGTCATGGTAGGCCACCCTACATTGTCAGACTTTTTAGTAATTTTTTTAAAACATGGGTTTATTTATTTGTTTGGTCAGTAGCAGATTTAAAAGTAGAATTTTGCAGATAGGGGAGGTGACATATGTGCTTGTTATCCCACACTCTGGGAGCTGAGGTAGAAAGATCACAAGTTCAAACACAGCCTGGGTAATTTAGCACCTTAATGAGAACCTGTTTCAAAAAATAAAAAGGGACTGGAGATGTAGTTCAATGTGAAGGTCCTATATTCAAGAGCTAGTACTGCAAAAACAAACAAACAAGTAAATAGCAAATGAAACAAAATCAATAGAATTTTGCATTTGGTGCCAAGCTTAATGATAATGCAATCTTAATGCAATTTCCCCAAAACTCCAAAAGATTTGCAAATATTTTGATTATTGCATTTTTTAAGTATTTATTTTGGAAGGAGGATGTGAATTTAACTTTCTTTTCATGGTCTCTTTCTTGCCTTATTTCTAGCTGAAGGAAACTGATTTGAAATGAACTGGAAACTTTAGCATTCTCTTTGTTCTTGTTAAACTCTATTATTAAAACAATATGGAAAGAACATTGGGCTTGGACTCCTAAGCCCTTAATTCCAATTTCCAACCAAGCATGTTTTCTCATCTGTAAAACAAAAATAATAACATCAATTGCATAGAGTTGCTGTGAGGATTAAATGAGGTGATTCATATTAAGCAGTTAGTTCAGGGTCTGGCAAACAGTAATTGCCCATTAACTGATAATGATGATGTTGGTGGTGGTGATGGGGATAATGGTAATGGATACTAATTACTCAATCTATCTGAATACTTGCTATTTTTTCTATATCATGGGACTGGGAGGTTCATGAAAACAAGATAAAAATTACATGAAAGCACTTTGCAAACTACTTACTTGCAAGGTACATTAGATTAGTGATAGTTATTGTGGTCATGGTAAGTATGTCATGGGACAACATATGAGGGGGTTCCTGAAGCATAGATAGGAAATCTAACCCACCCTAAGTGTAGAATAAGGTTGTAGGGTTGTTGACTCCTGTTGCAGAAAAAAAATTTTTAGGTTGCATCAATGAGAGGTGTAAGTTATTTATTAGGCAGAAATTTAAAAGCACACGCTCAAGAAATAGAGTTCGACTAAACAAGGGAGAGAGGCACATTATTTACTGGAACTGGAAACATTCATACTTCTGTTGCAGGGGAGGAAACTCCACGAAAAGGCCGCCCACTTGTACAAGGGTACTGGCCCATATTACATGTAGGATCATTATTTTTTTTTCCAGATGGGTAATTTAAGCATTCTTTGAAATCTCTCAACCTGCTCCTTTTTCTTAGGATCAGGTTCCTGCTCTTCACTTCCTCAATTAAAGCAATTTAAGGATTTTCAGTATTCTGAAGGAATTTTAGGTGTGATGGATCTGGAAAGAATGGAGCCTAAATTAACTAGCAAATGACAATAAGGATCACCTTGGGAAACTTCAGCTGGGCCTGGGGCGTTGCAATCTTCTTAAAAGTTTAATTTTTAGTTATGATTTCCTTGCCTCCTTTCACCTATCTTTTATTTCTTTTACCCCATTTCAAGCCGCGCTAAGTATAAATATTGTACATGAATTTAGTGCCTACTCTGAGCAGCACTGAGTTTTGTTCTGAACACATTGTTTCCTTTTTTCTTTCTGCTTCCTTGTTTTGAGAGACCAGTATCATTACTGGGAATGAAGTTTAAACGAGGCAGCAAAACACTCCTCAACAGGTTTATTTTCCAAACTTTAGAGTATTAATTTCAAAACTTTAAAATTTCATTTCTTAGTTCATAGGCTGTTTTACCCAGTGTCATGAATATCAAAAATTGTTGATTTAAATTTAGTCAACAAAAAGTACTCCTGAACTAGATGAAATAAGATTGCTATAAACATGCAAGTTACTACTTCTAGTTTTGGTTTGCTTTAAAAAAACCAGAAGACTTTTGGTTGTGCTAATTCTTATTACAAATAACATGAATTTCCAGATTCCCAGCTGTGTTGAGGTTCCTTGTAAGAGTTTACTGGATATTCTGCTGGCATTTTCCTTCAAAGGTACTTATGGTAATGAACCTTCATGTTTGCTAGGGTTTAAACCATAGCTAAATCTTTCTGTGCAATGCCACTGAAGAAAGGTATTTCAGAGAATTTCTATTTGTGGGAAAATTCTGTGAATAATCTCAGGACTTCAACTTCAGTCTTAGAAGGATTTCCAGCTTCATGTTATCCAGTATGTGCTTTCTGAAAACTGTCTGCTAATCAGTCGCAAAAATAGCTCTAGACTAGCTCTAAAAGGTGCTTTGAGACCATGAGTTAATGTCTTTTGCCAACAAGGCAATAGATGTCACTTAGCAGTGAGTGCTCCTTACATATGAGTGTTATGCTGTCTTTCTGTGTACCTCCCTAGTTAGTTCTTGGTTAGAAGAAAAACCCTTACTGGTAATCAGTATAATCAGTGCTGGCAAAACATGAATGTTAATGCCTTTTAATCAGCTAGGCTTTACAAATGTCCTGAAAGCCTGGAATAATCCTGCTTAGTTCTACAGATGAATGGTGCAGCAAATTTTAAGAATTTTTATTCTAATTAATGATAGTAATAGGAATGGCATTTGTATTCACAGTGATAGAAGAAACCACAAAGTCATGTGTTGTGTGGGCATGTGGAAGTGTGTGTCCTGACCTTACCACATGTTTCACATTCTCAACTCTCTTATTACATTTCCTTCTAGCTTCTGTATTGTTTAGCAATAAGCCTGGGGCAAAAGAATGCCTCTGTTACCAAATGTGAGTGGAGTAAATAAATCATAATGCTATAAAATCTAACTAATATTTCCTGGGTGCACAGGGAAATGGGGTGTCTATGCAGTCTGCATTTCCTAGACATGCTTATGTGGACCAAAATTGAACAATTTCCTATTTTCTTTCATAATTCAGGCCACTTTGGCAATGGGCATAGCCTGTTCTTTTCATTGCTTCCTGTAAGAAGGCTTGAAGTTAATGCTCCTTGAATTAGAAGTTTAAGATATTTCTACTGCAGGCATGTTTAGGTTAAAATACTGTCAACATATGAAGGTTAAAAAATGGCTAAGATATCTAGGTTAAAAAAGTCAGAACTTTGGAACCTAGGCACCTAGTTAAAGAAAAAAAAATTTATACCTTTAACCTTTGACTTTGAAACACATTTGTGATTATTAAAGTAGATTTCATCAAAAGACTACCTTTTAAGAATTATGCTCACCAAAAATATTCAATAATAAGTGTATATATTTTATAGTCTCACATACTCACATGGCAGTTATTGTCCTGAAAACCTTTCTGTGGGACAAGTGATTAAGTAATGATGACATTTCCCTGATGAAATTGATGTGGAAAAATATATTTCCCAGCCTGTGAGATGTCAAATGTGCCGAGTTTGTGGTCCTATAATACTGAGAAACAAAGTTGTGAAACAAAGGAGGAAGTTAATAGAGTTTTAGTGGAAATAATGAACAGAAATTAATCCAAGTGGGTGACCACAGAAGCTCTTTGTTAGGCATGACAATGTGGGTAAACCACTGGTCAAACTACAATCACCCTACTGGATTACAAGTATAGTTGCCTGTCTGATGTTGACCCAGTAGGGAAGCTAGTCGCTTAATAAGGATATATTGAAAGAACAAAGGCATTCTTAGAAAGGGAGGGGAGTATAGGTTCAGATGTTCTGGCCACCCGTCTATGTGTCTGATGCCTACCTGGACCCACTGGATTAGGTGGTGGTAACTATAGTATAATCTCCATTTTTTTTTATGTCTAGGGAGGTATACACACCTGGCTATTGCATCTCCTTCCTAAAGCCTTACTCTCTTCAGATTTGCCTCCAGCCGCAATTCTGGTGTTGTTATTTTTTACGCTGATTTCCTTGGGGAGATGATACTGGTATTTCTCAGTTTTGATGGCCCCAAGTGATGAAATTGACATTTAGTAGTCTTCTAAAAATTTTCACATTTTTGAAAAATATTTACTTGGTTGTTGAATTCTAACAGTTGGGATGCCAGAGTGGACAGATTGTCAGAGGCAGGGGTGCCCTGAAAAGCTTCGGATGAGGATCTTGCGGACACTACAGACAAAGCAGAAAGGGCATTGAAAGCCAGGGGAAGGGCGGAGCAGGCAAGTACAGTACTAGACAGAAAATAGGTTAAGTCATGTGAGAGAATGTGAGAAAAGGCAGTAAGGAATGAACCTCTCAAATGCCAGGGCACAGAAGGTGAATAACCTCAGAGGCAGGGTGATAGCAGGGGTGTGTGCTGATGAAGGCAGAGAGCTCTTGCTGGTACAGGTGAACAATGCTTGGACTTGAATGGATGCTGAGCTAGTCAGAAGCCTGAAATGTTCCTCTCTGTTTAGTCACAAAGGTGGAGAAGAGGATATTGCTAGAGGCTCTTGGTTCAGTAAAAAGGGACGGAGGTTCAATATCTGCCTTTAATTTAGAACATACATGGAAAGTCTTGTCATTGAGTTTTATATTAGCAGAGTGAGAGAAATGTGACAACAGTGTCTCCAACTGCTAAGGCAAGGTGAAGAAGGCACTTCTCCAAAAATAGGAAAATAACAGTAAGCAAGAGGATTAGAGAGTATGATAGATAGGAAGCAGCTATAATTTCAGCTGAATGGAACTTCATGATCTACTTTTTAGTCCAAATGTTTTATATTACACAGGAAAATATGACTACATTCTTATTGTATGAGTTGTGCTAAAAAATCCAGTGAATGTTTAGAGTAAAAAAAAAATGATATTTCAGTAAAGGACACAATACCATTAATCCTTTTCAAAATACTCTTCCTTGCTTTAAACATACTTATTCTATTATCTTTGTCACTTTCTGAGGCAGTTCTGGAAGACCTCTTTTGTTAGTGTCTTTAGCTGGACTGACAGGACTATCTCCATATCCTGATTCGATATAAAACACTTACCTTTCATGGTCATTCTGACTTTGGGTGATAGCCAGCAGTTGTATAATGCCAGATCTAATAAGAATGACAGATGAGGACACACGGGGAATAAAATGGGTTGAGGTAAGATCAGCTCTTACAATACTTTTTGTGCACCTTGTAAAGAGGTTTGACAGATATTTGGACATTAGCAGGTCTGAAAGGCCATATGTGGGGGGAATTCAAAATAGCATGCATTATCAGTTAATTATAGAGAGGCTTCAGTGCATAATACATTTATAGCATTTCTTAGCTTCAGACCTAGAATGAACCCACTGTGCACAATGACATCTTAAGGTTACACATGCATATTTCTCTTGGTACCTGGCCAATTGATTGTCCAACTACAGAACAAGGCATACTGCATTCCTAGCTGCCACTGCCTAGAGCCCAGTGGTATCAGAAAGGGAAATGTTTTCTAAGACCCTCTTGCCTTGGGCTGGTACTTCGTTTAAATTAAGAATTTCTTACATGATTAAAGCCTCTAAGGAAATATTAACCACCTAAAACTGACAGAAAGACATTTTGCAATTCCTAAGGTAACTTTTAAGTAAAATGATGATAAGCATCATAATTACCTCAGTTTTTTAGACCTCTAGAGTAACTCTTGGATGCATAAAAATGTGCCCAAATTTGCACTTGAAGCAGACAACTTCATGACACTCCCAACCTTCTTGCTTGAAAGTGTAACACTCTCTTTATCTACTTTACAAAACATTCAGCTGTACTTCTACACAGCCTATGTGTCTTGACTGAATTCTTTCACCTAGGGCATAAAAACCAGGAACTAAGGAAGTAGGGGTCCCATTTTCCACTGTATCCTGCCTCTGCTGTGAGTACAGAAGAGAGCTTCCAAAAGTACTTCAGAAGGTGGTAAGAATGATAGGATAACTGTATTCCAACTGAGCAGGAATATTTTAAGGACAATGAATGGAAAAATGTCTTTTATTACCATAAGATTTTAAATTTAGATATTTATCATATTTTTGAACACACCTTATAAAATATTGAGATAACACAGAAAATAGAGAATGATTGTAAGAGAAACCAGGTTAACAATTAATTTCTATCCAAAATGCTAAATGTTCTAAATAGAAAGTTGAATATCCTCTAAAAAATCTCACCTGATGTCAACCACAACTAGTAACAAATATGGCAGGACTGGGGGAGAAATGATTCACCAGTATTTTCACTAAATCAGATATTAATGCTTTTAACTTTTGCATTCAAATGTAACTGTTGCTAACATATATAACACATTGCTATCTCAGTTGTCATTTTCCTGATTAGTAGAGATTCAACATATTTTTCCATGCTCAAGGTTTCTTGTATGTCTTTTGAAAGTGTCTATTTAAATTTATTATTTAGTTTTTTCAGGTAGCACCCAGTTCTTACTTATTAGGTTTGATCAAAAGATAGACTTTTTTTTTTAAACTTTACCTGCCTACTTACTACTCTGAGAGGTTAAATTCTTGACCTTGGATCCAGAGAGCCTGCATTTAACACTTGAGTGTATTACTCAGTGTGTGACATGTCTTTTCAAGCTCCAAGAAGCTTGTCATCAGTGAAATTGGGATAACATCAGAAGCTATATTTCATGAAGTGTGAAAAAAGTGTGGGAATTTCATATAAAGGGCTTAGCACAAGATTTAGCACGTTGCATGAGTGGTACTGACTTGTACTGTATTTAATTAAGGGAATTCTAGATAAGTAATAATAAAGAACAACAAGAATAAAGAATGCTTGCTCCTTTTCAACCTCAAACTTAGGTTCACTCCAGGTATAGAAGCTCTAAGGTAGGCTGTTAACTACAAAATCCTTCTGAGGTATCTCTGTGACTCATCTACTTACCTCGCCACTTACAAACTAATTTTTATAAACAGCTTTAAATTTGAAAATTTACTATGAAATTGAAAGTTTTTTGAACTTGTTCCTGTGTGGGGTCTTGATTGAGGCAAGGTCAGAACTAATCAGAATCATAACAGTTATTTTAGGTTACAGATTCTGAGAACAATAACTGAAGTGAATGAAGACCTACACATATGAAAATGAAATGAAACTCCACATTTTCCTGCTAGAGTATTTTGGAGAACTATTTGTCATAATTGTTAGCATTTACAATAATATGAAAATAATAATATAATTAAATTGTACCTTTATAAAATGAGTCATGACTAAAATCATTCTGTATAAATGGAAATTGGTAATTTCTCTTAAGAAATTGATTAGAGAAATAGGTTATATAGTAACTACAGGAGAAAATATGCAACATTTTTTTTTTACGACTGAATTAGAGTGTTCAAAGCTGTAAAATATTACGCAAAGGACTTATAAACATCGCCTCAGTGTCTCTTACCAATAACTTTTATTTTATGAAACTGGAATTTCTATTAAATGCAATAGGTAGAAATGGAAATTTATAATAACAATCTTAGCTCCATGCTTCCTGGAGTTTTCTCCATAGATCTCTCTGCACAACTTGAATGGAACTTTTGAGAGGAAGCAGATGTTTTATCCTCTTGATGAGTATCAAATGCATGTGACCATGAAGGGGTCGATTGAA
This sequence comes from Dasyprocta punctata, assembly GCA_004363535.1. Lineage (NCBI taxonomy): Eukaryota > Metazoa > Chordata > Mammalia > Rodentia > Dasyproctidae > Dasyprocta > Dasyprocta punctata. The sequence continues at coordinate 44,383 of RJWM01010972.1, forward strand.
CAAAAACATGAAAGAACCAGGCTAGCATCATGATCTCAAAATGAGACCCTGGAATTCAAAGCCAGAGGTTGTGGTCATTAGGTTTATGGTGACCTCAGCACCCCTACATTTTAAATTTCTCAGTGTGGCTCCCATTTACTCTAGGAAAATGAGCAATTATAAAACCATCTTGAGAATTCTAAATGTTAGGAACCTTCCCTCATGATAATTGCATATACTTTTGTGAATTATTTAATATTTATTCATTTCTAGGTTGTTACAGATTAAGGGAGGTGAAGTGGACACTATCCTTTATTCTAGAAGGAGTTTCTTTTGTGACGGGAAATGCCTTGGGGTGACACACATGAGCATGAATGTGCCCAGCATTGGGCCATCACTAAGGATATCTGCTGGTAGCCTGTGTGTAAAACCTCAGCTAAAGAGACAGGAGCATCAGCAGAGATGAAGCTGTTCTTGGTGGCCTGATACCCTGAGAATTGACTCCTGGCTTATGGACTGATGACTCAGTTTTTCATGGGACAGGATGCACCCTGAAAATCCACTCATCTTTTTTAACCACTTTGTTACCCTGGAATTAAATCTGTTCGATTCTCATCTGTGTTGCTCTATCCAAGAACTGATATGCTCTATAAAAATTAAATGAGCTATTATTTAAGAAACAAAAGAAGATGAAGGAAAAGGATAGGGAGATTGCTTCTAGACAATAGCAGATGTAGTGAATTTGACTTCTTGGGAAAAGAAATCACAAATAATTGAAATGATTTTAATTGAAGCTTAATTTAAGTTCCTTGAAGAGCACTTTACATTATGTACCAGCACAAAATAAATGTGGTCTTTTTTTTTTTTTTTTGGTACTGGGGATCAAACTCATGACCTCATGCTTGCCAGACAGGCACTGTGCCACTGAGCTATATCCCTGGCCCAATAAATGTGGTCTTAATGGGTGTCCAGCTATCAAAAGCCAGTGACAAGCCAGGCATGGTGGCGCAGGCCTTTAATCCCAGCACTCAGGAGGCTGAGGTAGGTGGAGCGTTGTGCGTTCCAGGGTGGCTTAGGCTACAATGTGAGCAAGGCTGGCCTGAACTACATAGTGCGACCCTGCCTCAAAAAAATGGGCCTGGGAGTTTGACTCAGTGGCTTAAGCACCTGGCAGGTGTGAGGCTGTGAGTTCGATCCCCAGTACCAACAGAAAAAAAAAAAAAGTCAATGACACAGTTGTAAGGAATCAAACTTCCATACAATTATCAAAGTTCAGGCACTGGCACTGTAACAACTATAAATAGATCCCAGGGCATTGGGTGGCAAATTTTTAGGGACTGTATTGTATGTTTAAATTAAAGCCAATCACAAAACTATTATCAGAGGCTTAAACAATGCATGCTTGTAGCCATGCAACACAGGAAAATGAGTAGACTAAGGATAGAAGACCTGAGTCTTAGTTTTAGCTTAGTCCTTCAACAGCTGAAAGATTATAGGCAAATCATTGCATCTTTTCCTATCTCATTGACTTGTAAAACGAAGATGGGACAAGCTTATTCCTAAGGTCCACTTTTATCTCTAAAAACATTAGCAAGTTTTGCGTTTTGACAGTCAATCATGTTATACTTCTCCCCCTTCTTTAGGGAAAGACACCTAACTTTATTTAAGTAAAGGGCTTAAGTGTACAATGTTTCCTGTGGTTTCTGTAAAGGTACTCACTAATGAAGAAACATAGTTGTTACCTAAAGAAGCACTGTTGCAGAGATGCTGCCCATTTTCTGGAGGTTGTAGTTAAGTAAAAATAAAGAATATTCTTTGATATATAGGATATGATCAAAATTTCAAAGTGTTAGGGAAAAACAGTGCTTAACCTCATTGGCAGAAGATCAGCTTTCACTAAATGTGTACTACCTTTATTTTTAATCTCAAAATTCCACCCTGCTAAGAAAATACAATATCAGTCAATTAATATATCCAGAGATGAAGAAATTTAATTACCTTTATTATGGATAAAATACAACTAATTTTTAATACCATTTTGATGCAGTCTTCAGTTGGAATCATTATCCTATTAATAGACTATATTTTTCAAAACTTGGCAGTAAAGGCAGTATCACAAAAACATATTCATCAAAATAGATACTTCTAATGACTACTTGGCCGATATGAATTATAATGAGAACCTTTAATTTACTTTGAACACCTAATTTATTAAAATTCTTAAAAGAAGGGATAATTATTTTCTTTGATCATATTCCATTATGCATACAGCCTATAACAGGCTTTTTCAGTTAGATTGAAGCAGAAATTTCTTTCTTTCCTTAAGAGTATGATGTTCACAGTCTTGTCTATTCTGAGAGTAGATAAGATTGTGCCACCAGGTGCAGTGTTTGTTTTCTATAAATTCGTAATCATCAAGAAACCTCTACATGATAAAACAGAATCATGTATGCATGACATGCAGTACCCACAAATGACGTGTGTGAGGTACATGAATGCATGAGCAACTTCACACCTCAGCTAGACTAGATGTCTATCATCAAGCGCTATACTGGACCCTGGAGAGACAGCAGTGACACAGAAAGACGCAACCCCTAACCCATATAGCTTATCCACAGGAAATTGATTGCTGCAGCTGTACTTTCTTCTCACACAAGTGTAAAAAATCTGTAAATGAAGATTCCTCAAGATAGCATATGCATGTTTCTTGGAAAACCATGCACCCATCCTTGAAGCCCAGAAGGAGAAACTATACGTTTACAGATTCCTATGGGAGCATGTACTTAAAATTCAAGAGAATTTTTAGTATCCAAACTTCATTTTCTTTTTCTTTTTGAGATGTACTTTTACTTACTTTTTTTGTTTTAAAAACAAAAGAAAAGAAAAGATAGAAATGATACAGAATTTCAAAAAATAGTAGGAAATTAACACTAGATAATATATTGTATATTGTTGTCTTAGAAGTAGTTGTTCAAGTTACATGGTTGAGGCATGAAGAAGTGATCAATCAAACAAACAATGAGAGTACAAACTGTTCTTTTTGATGAACTTACAGGGATTAGTAGTCTAGTTATCTATCTTGCATATATACATACACACATATATATGTGTACCTATATACATATAATCTTTTCCCTTGTTCCTTTCCTTGTGAGCACTTTCTTTTGCTTTCATTTTCTCTTTCCCCTATCCCTGTTCTTTCCTTGTGAGCACTTTCTTTTGCTTTCATTTTCTCTTTCAGGTTTTTTTTACACTAGGGAGACAATATGATATTTACAAATGTGAGCTTGATTTATTTCGCTTATGAGTGTAGTCTCAAGTTGCATTCATTTAACTATAAAAGCCTCATTTATCCTTCTTGATAACTGAGTAACACTTCATTGTATAAAAATACCACCTCTTTTTTATCCATTCCATGTTTGATGGGCATTTGGATTGTTTCCAAGATTTATCTATTACTAATTGTGTTGCCATTAACATGGGAGCGCATATATTGCGGTGGCATGATGTTTTCAATTCTTTTGGGAAAATACTCAGAAGTGGAAGAGCTGGATTGAATCCTAGTTTTCTGAGGAATCTCCACACTGGTTTTCACCCAACTTCATTTTCATTTGTCTAAGATTTCTATATTTTGATAATCAGGAAAGGCAATATGTTCTAATAACTAACCAGCTTGTAAGGGTTCATATCTCAGTTCTTCTATTTTCTAAATTTGAAAATTTAAATATATGACATACCTTATTTTCTTCACTTTATTGTAATATAAAGATTATACTGATATCTTCCCAACTGTGTTATTATGGTGTTTGCTGGGGATTACCTGGATTAATACATGTATAGTACTTAAAATAGTGTTTGGCACAAATCAGGTGCTCAGTAAATGTTAGCTGGGCATGGCAGTGCATGCCTGTAATCCCACAGTTTGGGAGGCTGAGGCAGGAAGATTGCTGTGTTAAAGGCCAGCCTGGGATACATAGGGAATTTGAGTCCAGCCTGAGCTACATAGCGAGACCCTGTCTCAAAAAAACTGAAAAATGGCATGGTGTGCTGGCATGTGTCTGTAATCCCAGCCCTCAGAAAGCTGAGGCAGAAGGATTGCCATAAATTCATGGCCAGCCTGGGCTACCTAGTGAGCTCAAGGCCAGCCTGAACTACATAGAGAGACCCTGTCACCAAAAAACAAAAACAAAAACAAAAGCAAAACAAAACAAAACAAAAATTAGATGTTATTATATGGAGGATATTTTCCCCCAAGAGATATACATTGGAGAATAAGTTTCTTTTTTATTTCTGTACAATCAATTATTTTATAATTTTTACTTTTGATATTGAGTGGAAACTTTATTAAGAATTAAAAATACTACCCAATTTTGGTAAACTGTAAGATGGAAGCTGCTTCTAGGGGGATTTCTCCCTGAAGACTCTCCATCACTTAATTTTGGACTTGCCACTTATGTCCTGTGGGCTTCAGGTTTCCTATGCAACAAAAACACAAAACAGATATCATGAGGCTGAGCTAATGGTGGCCCACAGCACTGAGGGCTGGACTGTTGGTTGAAGTTTTTTCCTAGCAATTCAGGAGTGCCAAAAATGAGTGGGCCAAGAAGGAGAGTTATGGCTCTTTGAAAACCCAAAAGGAGCGGTTCTCAGTCTGCACTTGACGTCTGAGGGTTTAGAAGACTATTTTGTGGTACATTTGAATCCCCAGTGTGCTGTGTTCCCAGGGAAGAAAACCAATAACAACACAGATCGCACAACACATACCATTTGTTAAATGGGCTTCCTAGCAAGTGAGGCTCTGGGAGGAATCTCACAATTTCCTGCCACTTTGTCTCAGAAGGGTAAGCAACGAGTTGTTCCTATTTCAGCTGCTTTCATTTCTTCAGGCTGTGTGGCTACATCTTTGCCTTTCATTTTTGCTTCCAATCTAACACTTGTGCTAGTTTTATCTTTGTTCAACAACCTTTGAATGAGATAAAGTCAAGTCAAATGTCTGGATTTCACTTGTCTTGAATTTTGTCATGAAAGATTTCTCATATTTACCTTGTGTTCTTGAAGAAGTTACAATGTGGAAGAGAATAATGATAGCAACCAAAACGAGGGAAGACGTTGTGCCACAGAAATGCTGTACTCACATGGTTTATATCTAAGCTTTCAAAGAACCATTTGTTGTCTGAATTTACTAACATTAATTTTTTTTCACTGTAATGTGCTTTCATGTAACTGGAATAAACAGAATTTAATAATTCCCTAGGGATGAGATTCCAGTTTCTGGCAGAATTTTGTAACCAAGTCTTTGAAACACATTTTATCTGATAAACATTGGTGTTTTAAAGATCTAACATCACATTTAATTGTCTCAAACAGCCTGGTTTAATCCTTCAGAATGCAGCAGTTCATATTCAGTAAGCCCTTTACCCTAACTAGCTGATATTTGATGTTAGTGTTAATATTGTTGGGACCCATTCATCATTCAAATGGATCCCTGTGGCTTGTCAGCTTACCCAGCAGGGAAAAGACTTGGAGTCTGAAAGACCTGAGTTAGTGATTATCTTGGCCTTGAGAATGTAATATCATGATTTGAGTGTCCTCACCTCTGGAGTACCTAATGTTCTCTCTTCCTGAATTCATTAAGAAGTGATTAAATTGTCATTTCTAAAAAATAAAAGCTATAATACATCAATAACTGAACTTTAGGGGAAATCTTATTATTTATCACCCAATACCTGGAAAGAAGAATAGAAATGATCCTGGGAAATTCTCCTTTTGGTAGGTGAGAAAACTGGGTAACAAGGGTTTTTTTTAATGGTGGCACTGAGAGAGAGAGAGAGAGAGAGAAAGAGAGAGAGAGAAGAGCTTGGAGAAGCTCAATGGAAAGCTTGATTTTAGAGCTGGATAGAGGGTTTCAAGAAAAGATTTTTATAAAGGCAAAAAAGGAAACAGGAGTTTTTGTAAGTCCAGTGAAAGCACAGAAGAGATAAAGGGAGGAAGGGACAGGGTCGCTGGAGTCTATAGTGAGTGGAGATGAAAGTGACAGGAATTTGAGTCTACGCTCTCTAAAACTAGCACATAAAGTTAATGGATTTTCCAGCACTAAGCCTCATTATTGATATATTCCATGTATTCAATATATATTTGACCCATTTCTCTTGTTTCACCACAACCCTTTGCCATCAAATATATTTCTTGCTTCTTGCACAGGCTCAGGAATGTTCGTTCTGGGGAAGAAGGTGTGGCTAGGAGTTGAACAGAGAGACTGGATGAAGAGAGTGTGAAGAATGGTATGCGTACTGCAATAGACAAAATCCAGAAAATGCATGTGTAAGAATAAATAAGTCAGTAAAGTTTGAAAAAGGAGAAATGTAGTTAGGGAAAAGATAATTGTTTCCTATGATTCTAAAAGAAATCTAATATTCCATTCGGTTTCAGAAGTTCAGAGCCCTGGAACTAAGAAAACTGTGGTTTCTCTAGCATTGTGTTATCTACATATTTTTGTGGATGAATTTCAATTAACCATTGTAAAGACTGTAAAGATGAGGAACTTTCCAAGAAGTGGATTTAGCTCCACAACTTTTACTTTGTTAGTGTTCATATAAGTTTAGTGTTTTAAAAATGTGGGAATATCTGGGTTTCTTCTTATTTTAAATATGACCTAAAGAAACTGTCATGTGCGCACTGGTGCAAATAACTAAAAGAGAAAAGACAGTTTTGGGTCATTGCCATAGCCAATCACTAGCATTTTTCAATCCTTTGTCTGTTAATATGTGGTCATTAATGCTGTGATAGACCATAAGGATCTACAGTGAGCCTGGTTTCTGGTTATTAAAGAGGCCAGGGTACTTAAGTTACCTCTAACTCCATGGCAGTTAGGCCACACTCTACATTCCTGCCTAAAGCTCTGCTAGTGAACATAACTGACTTTTCATTTTTCTCTTCAAACGTAGCTCAGTCCCATGCATTTGTATTTGCTATTGTTTCTCCTGGAATACCTCTTTCTTCGTTTATAACCTAGGATCTTCTTCAAAAATTTATTTAAAATTTGACTTCTTATGTAGAATCTTCCCTGGGCTGAATTAATGAAACATTCATTTGTGATTATCAAATCTATGTGCTCACAATATTTTTTAGTCTTTGTAACCTTTTTCACTTAGTAACTGAAATGTATTTCATGCCACTAGTACATGTGTTGATCAATTTTCCTAAATGCAAATACTTATTTAATGTCCTTTCCAAAACACTTTCATGTACAGATAAATTTTAAACCAAGTCTAGCTTATTTTTAAAATAAGTCTACTATCAGTTTTTTCCTGAATCCCAAAATCAGGTCTGTGCATTTATACATAACTAGTCTAAATATTCTTTTCAAATTCCTTTGGCTTTGGGCAGTGGTGTTCAAGGACTCTGTTTTTCATAATTGATGATGACAATTTAAGCAGTTTCACATTTTGAATTGATAGAATAATTTTGAATGTATTGAAGAATACCAGGGTTTCTTATTTGATTAGACTTTTGATTTTGCTTTTTCTTTAACTGAATTACATGTCACCTCGAAATTAAATTCCTTCAGAAATTGTCTGAAAGCTTTTACTAGTCAAATGTTCAGAATTTATCTGATAGTTTATCAGAACCTATGCAGTCCACTGAACTCTCTTAACTTCTGGAATTCTGTGGTTCTTTCCAAAATTTGGCAACTTACACTGCCTTAATTGTATGGCTTGTCATGTGGCAGCTGTTGACTCTTACAGAAATTTTAATGGTAAGTCATAATTTATTCTCTTTGAAGACAGTAAAAGCAATGGCAGTATAAATTTATCATAATGTTTAACAGTTTCTTTTTCATGCCCATTCTCCAACACTTTATTTCTAATTTTCTTACTGAGAGGAGATTTGAGGAATCTCTAATGCTTCACAAGAATTAAGTAGAGAATGTAAGCATTACACAGAGAGGTCAACATGAAATCTGAAATGTTAGGAGTAGATTCTAAAGATACCTTTACTTTGATTCTGAAACTTAACTCTTAAGGAAAAAATGTGGGAATTGCATTTGCCCATGAAAATGTAGCAGCAGGTTCTGAAAAGAAAAGAATATTGTATTTTTTTAAGAGCAGGAAATACTAAAGTGACACTTTCATTTTAATAAGGAAACTGAGGCAGAGAGATTAAGACCTTGCTTAACATCACACAGCAAAGCTATCTTCAAAACCTGGAAAATTTTGGAGGCAAGTAAGCTGGCCTAGCTACAACAGAGATCAGGTTTTGTTTAGTTTTAGGAGCATAAGAACATTGGTATGTACAATTGCCTTGGGTAAGGATGCACATATTGGTTACATATGCATGTCCTTTCCTACAGTCCCCCACATATGGTTAAGAATCATAAAAAACATTGATTATGAGATATGTGAAATGAGCCCCATGTTTCAGTGACTTAACTCTGTATCCTATTTCCCATTTAAGCTCTTCTTTCAGCAGTATTGCCCCTGGCCCAACACGTGCTAACTGAATGGTTTCAGATTCCATACATGTGAAGATAGTGGGCAAGCACCCAAGCAGGAGATATACACTCCCTTATTTTGTATTATATTGTTTGTAACAGCAAAAGTTTGGAAACTACCTATTTATTCATAGAATAAGATCTTAAAATAAATTATGACAAGTTTCCAATGTACTGTATATCCACAAGTGAAAGAAAAACCAGAGACATAATAATATATACATTATGCTTGTAAGAATTCTATAATATTCATGTTTGTATAGGCAAAATTTTCAGAAGTGAACATAATTTAATAGTGGCCACTTCTATGAAGAAGACTTGGAGCTATGGAGTAAAAGGAGGTCATCTTTCATCATGTATCATTTGTATACAAGATTCCTCTCCCCTCCCATATCTCCATGTAATTAAACAAAACACATATATCACCTATGACTCATTGCCCATTGAAGTTTAAGTGAAGTATGAAAATAAAGTTTTTCTCTCAAATTTTTTTCTTCTTTTGTTTATTGTATTGTATTTTATCTGTTTGCTTTCAGATCCATTTCTCTCTCTTCCTGATAGTTGGCATAGAAGGACACCATGTAAACTACATTCCCAAATTCCTTTGCCAGTTGGTTTCTATTTAAGATTAACCAGTGGAAGGCAATGGAAAAATAAAGGATCTATCTCTTTGCTGCTAGTGATACCTGTAGTTGAGTTTCCTTTGGGATGCCAGCTTTCTCTGTAGTCCCAACTTCTAGGAGGCAATCAAGTCTGAGTTCTAGCATCCTGGGTGGGTTTAGCTCAAGGACTACTCTAGCCCAGAGTATTATTCCTCCTTTGTTCTTCCAGCCTAAGGATATTAGTAGCTTTCTGCTCTTGTTAACTTTCAGGTAACTTTTCACATACTCTTTGCTCTTTTGGCTACTCTAATGCTGTCTAGTTTCTATGTTACACTTTCTGTGTTGAATTTTGTTAGCATTCTGTTTTATGAATAGGCATGATTGATAAATTCATTATTGAAAATGAGAACTTTCTATCTCTTATTTTTTGAGTAAGTTATTACAACAATTAACTTTCAGTATGAATTTTATTTCTTGTAATCTTATTTATTTCCTTCTTTTCTTTTCTATTTCTAAACACTTAACCCAATGACCTTGGCTGGGAATTAGAACCCAAAACACTTAAGGCCCCAGGTTTTTAATTTGGATATTTCAGTTTTTATTTCCTGTTTAATTCAAGAGTTGAGAATGTTTCCTTTCTTGGTGTGTTGTTTTTATTTCTTATTGTAAATTCCTAGTGTCATGTTAATGAGGCTACACAACATGGTCTACACTATATCACATTGGGGAATTTTTTGAAGCTTTTCTTTAGAGAATATTATACTGCCAACTTTGCTATGGTTTTCATGTGCTTATAAAATTTGCTTCACTTGATTTTAGGCATGTGTATGTATATGACATCTACATTATTAGGTTACTTTTTCTATATTAATGTGCAGTTTCAATCTGTATCATCTTTCAAGGATTATGTTTTATATTACTATCCATTTATATTTACTTCTTTCCAGTTTTTGTTTTATGCATTTTGGTGATATATTATTTTGTACTTAGAGCCAGGATCATTAGATCTGCACTATAGACTGGATAATTCATTATCATCAAATCCCCCTTTTTTGACTAGTATAATGCTTGTTTTAAATTTAAACTTATTACTTACTAACATTGTCTGGGGATGTTTTCCTCTAATAAAACTTTGATTTTTTCTTTATGGTTTTATTCTCTTCACAGAAATGTGTATCAGAACTTGTCTGTCTTCCATATGCATTTTTATTTCTCTTTAATTACTCTGTCTAATGATTTCTAGTTCTTTATTCACCTCCTACTAATCTGACTTGATGTTCTCGAGTCTAAGCTCCATAATTAATTCTGTAGTTTTGGTGGTACTCATTCAAAACTTCTGCTTCTAAAATGTATTTCATTTCTGAATGGATCATATTATTTTTTTAGTTTCTTGGTTGAGTTCTGCCAGCTCACTTTCAATATCCTCCTGTTGGCTTGCCTTTTGTTCTTTGAGCCATTTTATTTTTTACCAAAATGCTTTATTAATTTTTAAAAAAGCACCAAAAAGTGTTTGAGGAAATCATATTTAATCTATAATTATTACATGTGACTTTTGTATGCTTTTTAATATTACTTTTTTCTTGTAATAGCTACCCAAGTTGGTTTTGTGCCAGTTCCTTTCTGATATTTTTGTCATCTTTAAATGGGGCCATTCTTTCAAAGTTTGTTGAGCAGGAGTCTGAGAAAGAGCTAGGGAACAAGTTCGGGCATCGGACACTTTATTATGTTGATGATATTTCAATTCTTTTCTAAAATTTCTGCCAGGGGACAGAGTTTCATTTGCTTGCCTTATGGATATGCCCTTTTAATTTACTTGACTTGCAATAGAGCAGTGTCCTGGGAATTAATACCAATTTTCAGCAGTTACTGTGTGACAACAACTGATTGTCATCGATCATTTTGCTTTGCCATATACCAGCCTGCTAGTTTTAAAAATCATGTATCTGCTTCTTTCCTTACTTGGCCTCATATTGCTTGTCATTTTGCAACTTGCTGTCTCAAATGAGAAACCACTGGTCAGATTCCTTAGGGCTGTGTCGCTTTCCTTTGTAGAATTCCATGCTCTGCCTGAGGTCTATTAAGGTATGCATCTATTATGCTCAATTGAATCCAAATCTCACAATATTCCTCCTAGTTTTGGGTTTGCTATTGTTGTTGCTAATATAATTTAAAATGGAATTTCCTTATGTTTCTTTTCTTTTTTCAGACAGTTTCAGAGAAGAAAATAAGAGGTAGAAACACCTTTATTTTTCAATCTCTAAGTCTTAAGTCTGTAGGCCAGTGGTTGTCAAACTTGAAACAAACATTTATAAACCTATCCCCAAGAATTTCTGGTTCAGTGTATCTGAAGTGGGGCCCTAGGGTTTGCTCTCATACAAGTTCCCAGCTGAAACCGATGCCATTTGACTAGGGACCACACTTTGTGAACCCCTGCAGTAGTTTATTTATTTAATAGGAGTACCATTTGTGGTCTTCTCTTGAGATACATTTGAATCCCAAGTCATGCATGTCAGTTGGAGTTTTGGTTAGTTATTCATGTAGAAAGAGAAATTGGCATGTTTTGTGATATTGCTGTGTAAAGATTTTCTGAAAGTACAGTGAAAATGTTGATGGCCTTTGACTCAGTGGGGAATATTTTACTCACTTTCCACCCTCAAATCATCAATTTTACTCAAGATTGTGCACTTTTTTCCAGTTGGCAGCAAGTTTTCCAAATGTAACGAATACATGGTCTTATATGTTGATAGTGTACATTGGTACATCTCTGACCTGAAGATCTATGAATAGTTTTCATTCTTAAATTAATTAGTAGATCTCTTCTTATTAAACAGTTTTGCCATCTGGCTAAAAATATTGCACTTGAATGCTTTCACTCTGGACAATATATTTTCAGTTTTGACAGTTTGACAACTTTCTCATCCCTATCTCAATTTCCCTCCCTTCCACAATTCAAGAGAGAGAATGGCCCAGTGAATTCCATATTTTAACTGGCAGAAGGTCCCAGGACACTTGAAACTCTGTGATTCAGGTTCATCTGGAGAAAAGTAGAGGTTTGAAAAAAGTACCACGTATTTTTTTTTCAGTGCTGGGGATCAAATCAGTAGCCTCATATATGCTGAAATGAGCACCCTGCTATGAGATACATCCTCAACTAAGGTAAAAAACTTTTTATTTCACATTAATTGTGAAACCTATGCATGAAATATTTTGGGTGAGTGAGTTAATAAATGAAAATTCAGGAACTGCAACTGGGAAAATAATTTAATCTTTTGTTTGCAGATTATGGTCACTTTTTTCCATGGTGTTGTTTCTGCCACTGCCTATAATTGTAAGCCACTTTGCATACAAAGTTCACACATGAATCTGTGTTTGAAACTGATGGATCATTCTGGTATTTGCTAATATAATGAGAAATGCTGATCTGTAATAAGGGGAAGCTTTGATGACTGGAAAAGTATTATAATCCCCTTTCCAAAAAAATATAATGCTGTCAGTTAGAGAAGGGCAGAACAGGCCCTTGTTACAGCAGAAGTTCCAGACACATTTACTGAGTTTAAACTGAGTTCAGAATAGTGGGCCTGGGAAAACTATTTGAAGATGCATAGTCGTTAGAAGAGCCAAAAGAATGAGGACATCACAATATTTTCAATTCTTTCATAGTTTATCTTTACAATCTTTGTCCAATAGACCCAGTCCATGACCATGCAGGTAACTATACATTTACAGAAATAATTATTAGTATCAATAAGAAAAACAATTAAGGATCAAATAAAAAGGTTATCTTAAAGATCAGCTGGAATAAATAAAAGATTTTGGTAAAATATCAAGATGACAACTTTCAGGCCTTCCAAAAATACCTTTCTTCTTGTGGGGCCTGAGTTCCTGCTTTCAGATGTAACCGCAAGTGTGAGTTCTGCAGCTGGCTGCCAAGGATCTACCACCCGGCCCCGCCAGCCCTCACACGCTCTCACGTGGCAAAGAACTTTTTCTCTTACTTAGTGTGTGGCTGCTGTTAGACATACTGGATCACACCAAAGGTTGAAGCTGTTTAATTATGTAATAGTCATATCTCTTCCAACTGTGGAACCTTCCTCATACCTGTCATTTTAACAGGATGCACTTTACATTTCTAAGGAGGGGCTATAGACTTTCCAACATACAGCCGTAGAATTTCTGCTGTTACCTACAGGCGATCCTCAGCAGTGTGATCTGTCTGCTTAGTTTCTCATTAGATATTTTCTTTTTTCATTCATGCCATTATTCAACGGAATTGTTTCTTTTTCTCACTCAAACCACATTATTGTTAATCTTTAAAAGAATAACTGCTGGAATGGCGGCTCATGCCGATGATCAAAACACTCTTGGAGTGCTGAGGAGACTGAGGCACGAAGATCGCAAGTTTATTTGAGCCCAGCCTGAACAACTCAGTGACTTAGTGAGATTCTGTTTCAAAAAATAAAAGGGCTAAGTACATAGCACAGTGTGGCAGTCCTGGGTTCAACCCTCAATACAGAAAGCAAAACAAAACAGATACCAAAACTGAAACCAAAAACCAAACAAAAAAACCAAAAAGGCCTCTAATTTTTATAACAATTTTAGTAGTATGATCTCAACATTTTCATTTCACAGATAAGAAACTAAGATTTAGAGACAAGATCTTCCAGCTTGAATGTGGCAGCACTATGTAGAACTCAAAATGAGATCTGGTTTAATCTAAAACCCATAGTCTTTTTCCTATACTACTTTATGGTATGACTTTTCTTTATTCTTCCTTACACACAAAAAAATTAGAAACAAAATTGCTAATAAAATACTATGGCCAAGTTGTTGGTGTATTAGAGTGATTTACTAATTTCCAGAGACTAAAGTGAATAATGAATGGGCTCATTGAGAGTTTAGAAGTGATGTATAATGATTTGTCAAACTGCCCAGTCCAAGCTAAATGGTGTAGAGTGAGCTGGCCGACTTAAACCCAGCTCACAGAAAGCTGTCCACAGTTTATTTGCTTGATTTTGTACAAGTCAACTTGCTTAGAGTGTAAGATAGGAACATCTGACTCAACAAAGACTGACTAGTCGAAAACATCTATGGTGCTTAACAAATCTCAGAGATTTGACTGAGGAAGTAGAAAGCAGATTTAGTTTGGCATGTGAAGCTGCCGATTGAAAGCATTTCAAGTATGCAACCTAGAATTGTCTCGCCCCAAAAAAGGACTAATATGGGAATCATGGCTCATAAAGACCCCTCCGGAAGTTCTTCACATTACTATGAGTATCATTCCTTCTCACAAGCTAAATGTACATGCAGCTCAGGAACAAAGCATTCCAGCTATGTATTTGTTGAAGATTTAAGCCTGCGTTGGGATTTTAGAGCATCAATGAAAGGAGAAAATAAAAGAATTCATTGAATCAAAGTGCAGGTATTATTCTGTAAATGCCACGTCTCAAGATTAACTGACTAGTCAAAAGCTAGAACCAGTTGGTTTTATAAGGATGTATATTTATGCTATTGTATTTTATCAACACTGCTAAAAATTACACATATTGATGCCTTCATCTAAAAAGTAGTAGAAAATCCACCAGGAATAATGAAATTAGAGCATTTGGTGAAAGTTTTGTAAAACATAAAGGTAAATATCAGACTTATGAATTCAGAATAAATGCTATTTTCCCAGATTATTATTCTACTTTGAAGTACTTATAACAGCAAAAATCGACCATATTGTCACCCTAACCTTAGACTTCCAGTGTTCAGACCATTAGATAAATTTGTGTTGTTTATTTGTTTTCCATTGTGTGGTACTTTGTTATAGCAGCCTAAACTGATGTAGACACAATGGCTAAAGTGAATGTGATTATTAAGTAATTATCAAGCACATCAATATTCTCTGAACCTTCATGTTTATGACCCGTATGGCAGTTCTTCCTGCCTCTTAAGCTGGCCAGGCTTCTCTCTTCCATGTTGTGCATGGCACTTTGTACATACACCTAAGTTATCATATACTACTTTTATTTACACCTTCATGTCTCTCAGTAAGCAGAAATATTTGAAGGCCAGAAGCTGAATCATATAAAGCATCCTACAGTGTTCTCTCTGAAGTTACTTTACTCATAGTGTTCAGGAATTATTATATGTCTTGATACTTTGACATTTGACCTGTTTTGGATGGGGAGAGGAGAGAGGAAGAAGTGAGTTTGAACAAGGAAAGTAGGGAGCAGAGAAAAAGATGATGGTCTACTTCCATTTGGCTCAGGGGCTATTTTCATTTCCTATTGTTAAAGAAGTAAGTACGGAAGAACTGACTGTTGAAGAGCTTTGGTGATTCTGGCTGGGAGAGCTTCCTGGGTGGACTAGATATAGCTTCTAATCTAGAATTCCAGACGGATCAACAGCTCT
Source organism: Dasyprocta punctata (assembly GCA_004363535.1). Classification (NCBI taxonomy): domain Eukaryota; kingdom Metazoa; phylum Chordata; class Mammalia; order Rodentia; family Dasyproctidae; genus Dasyprocta; species Dasyprocta punctata. Next base: position 59,851 of record RJWM01010972.1, read on the forward strand.
GGACCATCCCTGTGTTTCCTGTGAGAAGTGGTATTCTGGTGGGGACTGTGTTAGGGGCTGAATTGTTCTGATTATAAGGAAAAGCCAAAAGATTCTGTAGTGGGGTTAGATGATGTATTATGGCCCATATTAGCCAAAATTTTTTTCATTTTGGAATAAAAGAAACAAAAAACCCAGATTGTAATTTCTATAGAGAACAACACTGAGTCTGCTGGAGACATGAATGAACAGGAACACAACAAAGACTTTCAGTCATGGCTTTGGTTTCTGTGAAGGTGATATGAAGGGTAATAGAAAGCAGTGACTTATCATCCTTTTTAAAGTCTGATTGAAACTATTTGTATTAATCAGTATCCCACTATGTGTGTGTGTGTGTGTGTGTGTGTGTGTGTGTGTGTGTGTGTGTATGAGGTAAGACATGAGAAATCAAATAGGAAACAGAGAAGTAACTCAGATATCTACCATGGCAATACAGGAAATCTACCCTGAGAGACAAAAGGGAAGGGTATTTCTATGGGACTGTAGGACTGGGGAATTTGGGACTCCAGTTGGCCTATCTTGCCATGAAGCCATGCTGGAGATGTACCCCAAAGCAGAAATAGTTAAAAACATACTCAAGATTTGCATTTTCTTCTGTTCTCCTCTCCAGCACTTTTGCAAGATGTGTTTCATTAGTCAAAGCCAGAAACTAACTGGGAACTTGGGGAATACATTCTGAAGGGATCAGTATCTTCTTACCTTTTTTTTAATTTTGAGACAGGGTTTCACTATATAGTTCAGGCTGGCCTTGAACTCATTTTATAGCCCAGGATGGCCTTCAACTCACAGTGATCCTTCTGCCTCAGCCTCCTGAGTGCTGTGATTATAGGCATGTGCCACCAGGCTTGGCTGGATCAGTATCTTCTTGAAACAGAGCAGACTAGGGGCAGGAGAGGAAGGAGGAGCAACCTATCCTGTATAGTAATCTTTTGGGTAATATGACAGAAGAAAATTGTGTATGTGTGAAAGTGTGTGCATGCATGAGAGAGAAACAGAAAGAGAGACACAGAGACAGAGAGAGACAGAGAGACGGAGACAGAAACAGAGACAGAGACAGAGACAGAAACAGAGAAAGATTGGGAGGGTGTCTGAAATTGAGAGAAATTCTTAACTTTACTGCCAGAAGAACTGAAGTTTATGCTGGCTTGATACTCAACTTTCAGACCAAGGGATCATATTCAATATGAATTCATTTTACAGACTTCAATAAACATTAGACTGTCACCAGTTCAGATGGACTTATCTGAGATTGTATTCCAAGTGAGAGTAGCAGATAGACTTTTACTTTAAAATGTATAAACAACCAGACAATTAAGCAGTGTTTGGTCTTTACACTAAAATGGCAATACTCATTTCTCACTATAGTAATCATGAAGAATTATACTTAGAGGAAGTAGGTGTGTTTACATATTTTAATTTATTCATGGCATCGTCATCAAGGATGGGCAAACTTGTTTGTATAAAATACAGTTTGGCTTAATGGCTTACAAAAAAATCAACTATTTAAGGACTCAAAATGTTTAA
>RJWM01010973.1:0-61422 GCA_004363535.1 Dasyprocta punctata
TTTATGCACACAGTCCCTGACTTACACTGGCTTTATTTTAGGAGTTTTCAACTTTGTGATGATGCGAAAGTGGTTGGCATTCAGTGGAAACTGTACTTCCTTCGTAGTTTGAATTTTGGTCTTTTCCACAGCATAAACGATAAGGTGACTTCATGATGCTTAGCTGCACGCTAATCGAAGTGTTCTGATCATGTTAGGGTGTGCTGAGCTGTGCTGGTTGGTGGCTAGGTGTGTTCAGTGCGTTTCCAGTTTATGAGATCTTCAAACTAGAATGGCTTTCCTTAAATGAAATCCTGTTGTAAGTGAAGGAACCTCTGTGTTAGTCCCTTTAGCAGTGTCCCATGGGTCCTGTAGATTTTCTTCATTGCTGTCACTCACTTTTCTTCCTTGCTGAGAATTTGAAAAGATTTATTTTCTAGTTCAGATTCTTTCTTCTGATTGGTTGGTTCTGCTGTTGATGTCATTTCCTGCCTTTCAAATTTTGCTCTTTGCTTTTCAATTCCAATTTTTAATTTCTGTGTCTACATTATTTCTCTTCGTTAAACTTCAGGTACTTTTCTAGTTTCATTGAGTTGCCTATGTTTTGTCACTGGACTTCCTTAAAACAATGATTTTGAATTATTTGTCAGAGAAATCGTCCATCTGCATTTCTCTGGGGTTGGTTACTGGTAAATGGTTGGATTTGTGGGTGGCCTCTTGTTTCCTTGAGTTTTCACATTCCTCTCAACCTGGCATTGCCGTCTTTGTGTTGCAGGAGCTGTCTCCTCTGCCCGTGTGGAAGGACACATTTGGATAGCGAAGCATCTGAGTTAACCTGGCTGGGATTTTTGAGATTTTCCTGACCTTTTATATAGATGGTTCTACACAGCACCTCTATTTTCTTTCTTTTCTTTTAGAAGAAAAATTTTAAGATATTATATCTTTAATCAATCCCAGTCAGGCCAGGTATTGAGCCTGCTGTTTTATTTCCTAATGGAGACACAGAAATATTGACATGTGTGTGCCTTCTCCTAGTACTGCAGTTGGGCCAGCCTTCTGCTTGTGATTGCGGCTCTTGTCAGAAGCTCAGTCTTTCAGTCCATCGAGCTATGTGCAGGTAGCCAGCTACAGGGCGGAGGTGAGGTTGAGTCAGTGTACTTAGGGTGCCCTTGGTCAGTTGGAGAATCCACAGGAAAAATGTCCCAAGCCTGTCCCAAGCTTGTGAGAGGGCTTTCTGTTGAACTCTCTGCAGCAGTTAGTAGGAATTCCAGGCCTCAAATGAGAGAAGATCCTTGGAATGGTGTAGATTTTTGTCTTCCTGTGTCCTATATCCTTAGTTCCTGTATCCTTTGCATCTGTTGTCCAACATAGTGGCAATTCTATGTGTTTGACAATGAATATATATGTATTTCTTTTTCACTTCCGTATTTTACCCAGAACCTTTTGTATTTATTTGCATATTTATTAAATGTTTTTCTATCATAAAATAACATGTTCATAGTAAAATTACTCTAAAAAGTCCAAAAATCATGAAGGAAAAAATCCCCACATGATCCTGACTTTGAAAGGGAGGCAGTGTTAACTTTCGCTTTATCTCTCAGGAGAACTTTTTTCTTTTATGTGTAAGTATTTTGGTTAAGGTGTGCATTGTTCAGAACAATATTACTTTCAACAGTCCAACTTTTCATTATGTTTGATATGTATTCATCATGTAATAACAAGTTTCACATAAAAATTTTGATGATTTGATAATGTTACATTAAATGAACTTACTCTATTTTACCTTAGTTTTTAATGTGGGCTATTTGCGTTATTTCCATTTTATTTGTCATTCCAAATGATGTTGTGATGGAGAACCTAGTGTGTATCACTGTCTAATTTTCAGATAATTTTCCTGAATTGGATTTTTAAAATACTAGAGTTTTAAGCAGCTTTAAGCCTCTGACATTTTCCTACTGTAATAGTTTTCTTAGAAAGTCCCAGAGATAGGTAAAATTCAGCTTCAATTAATAGTTTACCTTCAGAATGTATTTAGAAATCTCTATTCGCCTTGCTTTAAGTACTTTGTGAGATGTTTTTATTTCATTTTGTGGAGTATGTTCAAGACAGCCCAGTTGATATTGGGGGAGGAAGTAGGCTCTGGGCCGAGTTTTATTTTCAGCTCTAGGCCAAGTCACTTTTAGTGAAAGTTCTGGGGGAAAGTTACTCCAGTTTTGAGCCAACTTTTCTGATGAATCAGTTGTCTCTATCTACTTCATTGTAAGGGTTAAATGAGATTGTGTCATAGAGCTCCATCCACTACAGGTGTCGTCTGTTTTTGTGTTCTTAAATATGGTTTGTTCCTCTTCTGTTATGTTCGTTATATTTTCTTTGTCAGTTTCTCTCCACAAGACTATGATTCTCAGTACAGCCACCCCTGTAAGATCAAGCTTTAAATCTTTGTGTTTGTTTGGCTTTCTCATGTTTTAAGTATACTTCATTTTGGTTGTTGCTGTGGTGTGGATTTGAAATGACCCCCTAAATTCATATACTAAAGGTTTGACTGCCAGTTGATGAGCTCTTTTAGCAGTGGTCAGATCATGAGGGCTCTAACTTTATATAGTAATTCCTCCATTGAAATCATAATTTGATGGCATCAGTGGGAGGTGATGGAGACAGGAGGTGAGGGCTCTTTGAAGAGACTGAATCACTGGGGCATGACCTTGGAGACTGTATCTTGTCCCTGGCAACTTACCCTCTTCGCTTCCTGGCTACCATGAGGTGAGCACCTTTTCTTACACCACACCCTTCCGCTGTGATGTTTCTGCTTCACCAAGGCCTAAGGCAATAGAACCAGCCGTCCATGGACTGACAGCTCTGAGACAGTATAAACTTTTCCTATCTTAAGTTGTTTATCTCAGCTATTTTGTCTCAGTGATGAAAAGTTGATGACACAGTTCTTTCCATATCTCTCCAGATCTCTCCTGGGTCATTTTTACACTATTTTGACTTCACTTCTCAGTGTTGAAGGGGCTGCCATCAGTATCTATGTCGGCTGGCACCCTTGTGCCTGTTCACCGAGTACCTGGTCCTGGACTACCTTCTGTACTACAAAAACACACACAGAACGTCAACAGAAGGTGTTTTGTCACAACATCATTTACAACAGTGAAAGCTAAGTAATAATCTAAATAGTCAACATGAATAGAAAGATTCAGCAAATTATAATACTTGCCTGTGGTGGGATATTTTGAAGGCCTGAAAGTAATGATGCTTGTGAAGTTTTTAATGGTATGAAAAAATAATTGCAGCAAAAATTAAATCCATGGCAAGATTTAATTTTCAAGGTTGAAAAATTTAAAAAAAAATCAAAATCCTGGAAAAAGATGTAGTGACTAATATTGTCTCTGAGTAGAGAGTTTTAAGGACTGTATCTTCTATTCCTTTACAGATCTTCAGGTTCTTTTTCCCCCACACTGAAAACAAGTTAGCATCTTTGTTGGAAATAAATTACTTATATAAAAAATTGAGGAAAAGAAATCTTAAGATCAACTTAGTCCACTGAGGTCTTCTACAGTTTTGTAAACTAAAATTATATTGTTAAATTCTGCCTCAGGCTAGAATTTTTTTTAAGACAGAGTTTAATGCCTACACCAGAGGAGACATCAAAACAGAGAAGCTTCTTTGTATTGAAAATCTATAGGCTGAATGACTCTGTGTCCCACTCTTCAATCAATATTTAGTGTTGTAGCAAGGGCCTGCAGCATGATTTATGACAGTAAAAGTGTTGAGGAAAGCACAAATTGACTCCTCAGTTATTAACTGTGCTTTAGCTCAGCATTTTCCCCAGTGTACTCGAACACATTGACGGTGAATGTTCTCCCTGAACAAATGTTTCTGTGATCAGATCAGCTCAGATAATCCTCAAGTATGGGATTGTGGCTTAGGGCCCAAACTGGAAACTACTTTGATCATGTTCCCAGCTTTGACAATTATTAACTGAGAACATTTGCTTAAATTTCCCATGTCTCTGTTTTCTTGTTTATACAGCATGAAGTATATTGTGCAGTAGCATAAATATTAAATGAAATAATAAATGCAGCTTTGCTAGCACAGTGTCTGGCACACAAGTTATCTGCTGTAGTGAATTTTATACCCTATCCTTGTGAATTTGCATAGAATTGGCAAGATAAGCATATTATGAATTCTGAAAGATCATGCAGTAAGAAACATGTTTGACTTTGTTTACACATTGTCTCACAAGTTTCTCATAATGGAATCTTGTACCAATGCCTTCCCTTGAGAACGCACACTGGAAATGTGAGTAGGAAATTGCTCAGGAAACACACTGTAAGATTGAAGTGTGCTCACCACCGGGTTCTGAGCAAACATCAGGGGCATGTGAGTGGAGATGGCAGAATAAGGATCCTCTGAGATTCCATTCCTCCATAGAAGTAATGTGTAAACTGACAGAATATTCAGAAACAGCTTTTGTGGAACTCTGGAAATTAGCCAAAGGCTTAGAGAACCCAAGAGATACTTGTAAGAAACGCAGTTTAACAAACTTTAAGTTTGGTGTTTTTGTAGCTCCTAACTGAGCAATATCCTTGAACATAACTGCCCAAACCCCTGGATCAGAGGAAGCAGAACAAACTTTATTCACAAGGAGCTATAATTGTTTGGCATGCCTATTGGCTTGCCAGTGTAAGACTCTTTATTTCACCTGATTTGGAACTTTGCTACCTGTGGTGATGAAGATGAACTTGTTTAGAATATTTACAGGTAAATGGTGTTATCCGTACTGCATCGGTGATAGATAATAGGTGGTGCCAAGAATAGTCTAAAAGCTTTGGAAGAAAGGCTGTTGCATGAGATGTCAGGAAATAGAACTTTTAAAATTTCCATATGATTCCTAGAAATCTACAGAATAATGTGCACTTTTAGGGATATATAATGCTCAAGAAAGCCTTGAGAAATCCATAAATGCTCCCTTCTGGATAACCCTTGAAGACTTGTGCCAGCAGAAAGAGAACACTAAGGCAGAGCTATCTCCTTTTTGGCTGAATGTTGAAGATGTAACACACACACACACACACACACACACACACACACACTGCCACTCTGCAAAGTCTAGGAGATATTTTGGTTCCAGCGGTTTGGAATAATCTCTTTACAGTCACTAACCAATAAGCTAATGGAACAGAGACTCGGTGGCCACATATAACAAAAGGACAAGATTTGCCTAATTGATAAAATTGTCACCCAAAAAACAATGAATACTACAACAGAGAGCAACAACAGCAACAAACTTTAGGAAGAAGGAAGACTGATTTCCTGAGCTGCTTTAGTAGAGTATTGAAAATATGCAGTCTCTAACAAAAAATGACTAAGAGTGGAAATAAGTAAGAATGTATAGCCTTAGCCAGGGAAGAATCTACATAGGCATAGTCCTTGAGAAAGCCCAGAGATTCGGCTTTCTAGACAAACTTTATGTTGGGTATTTCAGATATACTCAAATAACTAAGAAAAGCACATCTGAAGAATTTAAAAGTATGAGAATCATATCTTACCAAACAGGGAATATCAGTAAAGAAATAGATATAGAAAGGAGTCAAGTTGAAGTTCTTGAGCTGAAAAGTACAAGAACTGAAATGAAAAATTTACTAGAGGGACTCAACAGCAGATCTGAGCAAAACAAATGAGAGTCAGTAAATGTAAAAGTAGTGTTGGTCCATTAGGTTACCCAGTCTGAGCTACAGAAAGAATGAAGAGAAATGGATGTAGCCTCAGAGGCTTCTGAAGTTCCTGCAAGCATCCTAACCATATAATGGGAGCTCTGGGAGGAGAGGGGAAAGAGAAAAGGGAAGAAAGAATATTTGAAGATAGTAATAGTTTTAAAAAGTTCCAAATGTGAAGGAAAACATTGGTCTACATATCCAAGATCTGCTGTGAACATTTAATAAGAGAAATTTAAGGATATCACATCTAGATTGACCAAACTATCAAAAGTTAAAGCCAGTAAAAAAGCAGCAGGAGAGAAGTGAGCTATCACACAGAGTAATATTGATAACTGATTTCTAATAAACAACCATGGAGACTGGAAAGAAGTGGGATGGCTTTCAAAGTTCTGAAAGAAAGAGAGTCCTCAACTGAGAATTGTGCTACTGGAAAAACTATTTTTAAAAAAGAAGAAGAAACAAAATAATTCCCAGATCAAAAATTTTTTCAAAAGTTGATTTCTAGTGAACCTAACCTGCAAGAAATGCCAAAGAGAGCCATTTAAAAATAAGATTTATGGACATGATAGAGAGGCTCAAATCTATAAGAATATATTGGTCAAGTTTCCTGTTCTGGGACAAAATAACTGTGACCTGTAACTTGAGGGAGCAGAGGTTCAGTTTGCTTAATGGGCTCAGGTAGAAGCCCGTGGTCACCTGACTGTGAGTCTGGGGAGGAACAGAGCATCTTGGCAGAAGCCATGGTGGAGCCTAGGTGCTCACTTCATGGTAACCAAGAAGTGGAGTGGGTTGGAAAGAGCACTAGAGAGGAAAAACTAGCAGCTAGATATAGTCCCCCAGATCACTTCCCCATGATCCACCTAGACACATCCGTAAAGAAGTGTGTTTGACTAGTTTGCTTGGTGACTCTTAATTCAATCAAACTGACAATCATAACTAATGGTCACAACGAAGAAATCAGGAATATCAGTAAAGGTTACTATGTGGATAAATATGAGACAGTGTAAGTGTGCATTTGTTTGTAATTTGTAACTTTTATCCATATTAAAGGATAATTGCATGAAGTAATTTTAAACCTGTTGATAGGCACATGATGTGTAAAACTCTTAATTTGTGATAATAATAGCATAAAGAAAATGAGTAAAACTATACAGGAGTAAAGCTTTTGTAAATATATGAAATTAAATTGCTGTCAATTTGACTTGATTGTTGCAAAGTAAAATGCTATTTATATTCCCATGAAGAACCACTATGAAAATAACAAGAACGTGTAGAAATGAAAATGGAATTAATAGCAATACACTGAAAAACAGAAGACTGTAATACACTGAGTTAATAGAGAATGTATGGATAAGAAAGATATAAGACACATAGAAAACAAACTCTTCAAAATGGCAGAAGTTCTCCTTAATCAGTAATTACATTAAATGCAAGTGGATTAAACTCCCCAATTATAAAGCAGTTATTGGCAAAATATATTTTTAAAAGATCAACTGACTAAATGCTGTGTTCATTAGGCTTATTTTACATTATAAAATTCAAATAGGGTGAAAGTAAAAGGATAGAAAAATGGCTAGACTAATATCAACTATAATAGACTTTGAGACAGAAAGTATTACTAGATCAAAATAAGGATGCCAGATAATGATAAAAGGGTCAAGTCGTCAAAACACAGAAATTATACATATTTGTGCATCTGACAGTAAAACCCTAAAGTGGTACAAAATGGATACAGTTGAAGTTCAGAATAATCAGTTGAACAGTAATAGTTGGAAACTTCAGTATTCTACTTTCAGTAACAAAAGAATAGCCAACAGAAGGTTAGCAAGGAAATTGCAGACTTAGACAGCACTGTAAATCCTCTAAACCTAACAGATAGGTGTAAAACAGCCTGCCACACAGTGGAATGCATATTTTTTCCAAATGCTCATAGAACATTCTTTAGTTTAGAATTTGTGTTTGGCCACAAAATAATCTTAGTAAGTTTTAAAATGAGTTCAATCATTCAAAGTGTGTCTATGATCTCAACAGTATGCAATAAGGAATCAATACTAGGAAAGTTGGAAAACTCACAAGTATTTGAAAGTAAACCAACACATTCCTAAGTAACCAAAATCACAGGGTAGTTTGAGATGAACAAAATGAAAACAAAATCTATCAAACGTTTTGGGATGCTATGAAAGCAGTACTCAGAGCAAAATTTTTGACAGGATCCCCAAAGAGAAGAAACATCTCAAACCAATAATGCTTGACCTTCTGTTTCAAATCTAGATAAAGCCAGGGATTTAGCTCAGTGGCATAAGTGCCTGCCTGGCAGGCGCAAGATTGTGAGTTCAACCCCCAGTACAAAAAAAAAAAAAATATATATATATATATATATATATATATGGACAAAGAAGAACAAACTAAACACAGTGCAAGCAGAAGGAAGGAAATGTCCTGATAAGGAATATCCCGAAAGTCAATGAAATAGGAAATATTAAAGCAACAGCATAAATAAATCACCAGAGCTAACAGTTTATTCTTGGAAAGACCAACACATTTGTCAAGTCTTTAGCAAAGAAGGAAGAAGACTCAAAGTATTAAAATCAGAATGAAAGTTGGGAACCACAGAAGTAAAAAGGGTTATAAGGGACCAATTATATGTCAATAAATTGTATAATCTAGGAAAAATGGGCAAATTCCTAGAAACACAGAAACTGCCAAAACCAATTTAACAGCAAATAGAATATCTAGGCTTCTGAGTTTAACAAACACAGAAATTTTAATAGTAATAAAAAGCCTTCCAACAAAGAAAAATTCAGGCCCAGATGGTTCACTGGTCAATCTTGTAAAATTTAAGGAAGAATTGACACCAGTTTTTCTCAAATTCTTTAAAAAATATGAGAGAGTTCACTTCCTAACTCATTCTCTGAGGCCAGTATTACCTTTTACCACAAGCCAGGCCATAAACTACCCAACAATTTCTTATAGATGCCCAAAAGCAGGAGCGATAAAAGGAAGAAATCTGTAAGTTGACTTCATCAAAGTTGAATACTTTTGTGCACTAAATGACCCTATCACAAAAGTGTAAAGACAATGCAGAGAATAGAAGGAACTACTTACAAACCATGCACACGTTTGATAAGGGTCTATTACAAAAAGCATTTAAAAAACTTTTGTAATTCAGTGATAAAAACACAAATACCATCATTTCAAAAGGGGCATAGGATTTGAATAAACATTTGTCCACTGACATGCAAGTGATCTGAAATCACATGAAAGGGTGCTCAACGTCATTAGGGAAATGCAGATCAAAACCACAATATACCACTTCATACTGACGAAGATGGAGTAGTGCTGGTAAGAAGGTGAAAACCTGGGGACCCCTACACACTGCAGGCAGATTTGTAGAATCCAGCGATTTGTGGAAGCAATTTGATATTTCCTCAAAAGATTAAATTCAGAATTACAGCATGATCTGGCAATGCTAGCTCTAGGAATAGTGGTGCCTCAGTTCATGAATGCTTTTGTTAGCAAACAATTTGGTTTCCAAACTGAAGCATCTGAGTTTCGCCTTTGTTTGCAAACTCTGCTTTGGGTGACAGACAGGACTGTGACTGTCTTTCCCACACAAGCACAATGTAGCCATCTTTTCCAAAACTGTAGAACAAATTAAGTTCATGAACTGAGGCATCACCGTACAAAGTAAAGAGAACTTGAAACACATTCGTACAAAAATAAGTAGAATTTTTCATAGCAACCAAAAGATTGGAGCAACAGAAATGTTTACCAACTAGCAAATGGATAAGCAAAATATGTAGTTCATATATGGAATATTACCCAGCCATTAAAAGGGTGAAGTGCTGAAAAGTGCCATCATGCGGGTGAACTTTGAAAGCATTATGCTAACTGACAGAAGACTATTACTGAAGGCCACATTGTGTGGCTTCACTTGTAGAAACTATCTAGAACACTCAAATCCATAAAAACAAGAAGCAGTTTTATGTTTGTCTGGTGGGTGAAGAACGGGGTAGGGTTAGGGGCGACTGCTACCAGATATAAGGCTTCACATTGGGTGGTGGAGTCAGGTAGAGGTACACCTGCACAGCATTATGAAGGTACTTAAATCCGAGGACTTGTGCATTTCAGGATGGTAAATTACATGAATTGCATCTCAATAAAAACCATGGGAAAAATAACAGATGGCAAAGGATAAAGCCAAATGTCAACCAAAAAACATGTTTATTTTCTGCCTCCAGTTAATCCTGAATCAGCAGCATCGTCTTAGGGCGAGCCCCACAGTTAATTAATGTATCCATCTACATTTACTATGTCCCCACTCGCTGCCCATTCCTGAGCCGGGCATGAGGGACACAGAGAGGAATGAGACCCTGGTGCTTCCCAGGAAAGCTTACCGGCAGGTGCAACAGATACAAGGCAGTGTGGTGGTATGGTGAGCAGGTGCATGGTAAGGCTGAATTCAGGGGCAGCATCTGGCTCTACCTGGGGGTGCTGGACTCTGGGAACAGGGATAGGGGGCGCTTTCACAAGGACCTTTGTGGGAGCTCATGCAGAACTCGGATGTCAGACTGGCAGTTTAGACTGTAACTTAATACTCAGCCTGAAGTGATACGGCTTCACGAATATTAATAGAAATCATCTTCTACAGATATAGCAGGGTTCATCTGCTGCAATACTAAGTATTGATTCCAGCAGTAAGGGACATCGTCACTGCCTGCCCCACATGACCCAGAGAAGTCTTTGTGGAAAAATGTTTTATAATGAACATGATGCTCACCATATTCCAGTATCCAGAGCTAGTAGGATGGTTAGCTAGTAAGAGGATGTGATAGGACAAACTTATTAATGAGTCCGAGTCATTCCATTAGTCATTTGGGTAGGAAATGTGCAAAATGTGAGAAAGCAAGTTGAATGTACACTGAAAAACACAATGACCGTGATGGTGAATTACACCCATGATTTCATGGGGTGGTAGAATTATGAGAGATTTCCACTGCCTTCTGCATACTTTCCTATGTAGAGAAGCATCTTCTACAAGCAGCATGTGTCGCAGCTGTAAAAATTGTTTAAAACACCCTCGTAATATTTTCTACAATGAGCAAGTGCTATAGCAGTAAAAAAAAAAAAATGTTTAGAATGCTGTTTTCCTACCAACTAAAACTTGGATTGACACTTAAATATCCATTTAGACTTTTCAGACATCTGGGAGGGGGTGTTGGGAGAGAACTGTCTTAGGACTTCAGATCGTCTGCACTTTCTGCTCAAAAGAATAAAGCATCCTCCCCTTCTGAGCGCAGTTGTCACAGCGCCGGAGAGGCCGGTTGGAAATCTGCTGCGTTTCTTCATCCGCACTGTTGGGAGGGAGTGTGTCCTCCCTGGAAATTGATCTCCAGGTTTCCTTCATCCCAGATGGCACCTTGACAACAAAGAGAGGCCTTCAGCACACACATCCGGCGAGACATCTTCCTCTCACCTTGCCTCTGTCTGAGGAGACTGGCTTTGTTTTTGGATTGCCACTTCAAATGAGAGGCACGCCTTTGGTCCAGCTATGAGCTTTGCGATGCTTTTGGTCCAGGAAATTGTGGAAACTCAGCATCTTCAGCACCTGCTGGCACCAGGGTCACACCTGGAGCCTAACTTGAGCTTGTGGAGGGGAGAGGGTGGTGGCTGTGCGTGTCAGCCAGGGTCCAGGGTCACCCCAGTGCCCTTTGTAGATGAGTACTTGTGAACTGCCACGTAAGGAGGCTGGGTGACTGCCAGTGGCAGAGAGACAGGAGCAGATACGGATTCTCAGAGCTCCTGAGACTAATTTCCCTGATGTGGGCCTTTGGGGAAGGGGGAAGGACCAGTGTTTATCTAGCTCCTGCCAAGTGCCGGGCACACTCCACGGGGAGGCACATCAGGCCTTCCCGAGCATGTGTTTGGGCTTCTCATTTTCACTCTGTGGAAGACAGAATTGAAGTTGAAAGTGCACTGAACTCAGTTAACACAGGTGTGATAAAAATGCAGTGGATGTTTAAATTTGTAAAATTATTGCAGTAAGAGACACAATTGCCATTAGTTCCCCTCAAAATTCCTCCCCCTTGTTTGGAACACAGAGACTCCCATCACTCTTGCCATTTTCTGAAGCAGCTCTGGAAGTCCTCTTCCCTGAGTGTGTTTAGCTGTGCCATCGTGACTGCCTCCAATTCCGGAGTTGATTCAAAACATTTCCCTTCCACGGTCATTTTGACTTTGGGGAGGAGTCAGGAGTCACACGGTGCCAGATTTGGTGAATCAGGTGGGTGAGAACATACTAATGTTTTTGTGAGTCTGCCTTTCCATTGGAAGGCATGGGGCAGCAACAGTCACTGAATATTTTTTATCAGATCTTGAAAAGACCTTCATGAAAGAGGACCCCTGAGCTGCTCCGAAAAGTGGTGGGAATGATGGGATGAATGTGTTTGAAGGCAGGGGGAGGATTCTGAAGGGGATACATGGCAATGAGTCTTTTACAGTAATAAATTTATTTATTTTTGTTTTTTCGAGACAGGGTCTCACTGTGGTATTCAGGCTGGTCTTGAACTCATTATGTAGCTCAGGGTGGCCTTAAACTTGGGGGTGATCCTGCTGCCCCAGTCTCCCAAGTGCTGGGGTGTCAGGCATGCACCACTTACTGTATGCATTTTAAAACTATAAACATTCACCCTGTAGTCTGATGGACTTTGACCCTGGTGGGTCTGATTCTGCAGATGTGTTTCTTCTTTTCCTGACTGTTGCTTAGGAGTGCGAAACCTCACTTATTCATTCAAATCGGCTTTCTTGCATGTGGTATCTTTATGGTGGGTTGGAAAAGCGAGTGTGGACACAGCTCCTGCCTGGCTTCTGCTGGGTGTGGATGTGGACAGGCTCTGCCGCCTCCTCTGGAATGTGAGTTGGAAGCTCATTGCCATTGTCACAGTGTGCAGAGGGGAGCTTCCAAGATGATCACTGAGTGCTCAGTGCCATCACCGTAGGATGGATTAGGTATCTCGAGAACAGGTCACTGGAGAAGTAGTTTTCTCTGGCCCACATCCTCGCTGTGCGGTGCCCTAGGTTACCCTCTGCAGGTGCCAGCACCTTGATATTGGACTGCCCAGGCTTTGCACTGTTATGAATGAGTACATGTCTTCATAAATTACTGAGTCTTGGGTATTTTGTTAGCAGCATAAAATGAACTAATATGCTTCATCAGTGTTGCATGAATGAATGCTTTGCTTGAAATGCATAAGCCTTGAGAATGGTGCAGATGTCACTAATTGGTGTTTCCTTAACAGTCAGTCAGTAGAATTTAGACAAAACCCTCCACCTCCTGCTCAGGAGGACACTTGATTAAATCCAGCAGGATGGCTTTTGGAAGGAATACCTCTGCATGGACAGGTGGGCTCCATGGGTGGATGGTGGGGCCTTCCGAGCAGGCCCTCTTCCCAGCCCTGTGTTGTCCCTGATGTCCGGGCCTGGGCACTGAACTGCTGACCAGAGAGGTGGTTGGGGCTGGGGCTTTGTCCAGGAAGTGACACAGGAATCGCAGTCTTTATGCTGGGTGATTCCAATCAGACTCTTTTCAAAGAACTCCTTTTAAAATAAACATTGATACGTAATAAGCATACTTGTTTATAGGGTATAGTATGCTATTTTGATATATGGATATGATGGGTGATGATAATTAGGGTAATTTGCATATCTATCACCTCAAACATTTACCATTTCTTTGGGTTGGGAACATTTACAACCACCATAGAAATCAGTTTGGAGATTCCTCAAAAAAAAAAAAATTCACACTAGAAGTTCCATTTGACTCAGCTATTTCCCTTCTAGGTATCTTCCCAAAAGAGTTAGACATCATATTACAGTGACACATGCATGTCTATGTTTACAGCAGCACAAATCAAATAGCCAAATCTTGGAATCAGCTGATATACCCATTAGCAGATTAATAGGTAAGAAAACATATTTGCACACAATAGAATATTTATTTCTCTGCCAAAAAAGGACAAACTGGAGTCAGTAATTTGAAAATAGATGCAGCTTGAGACCCTAATGTTAAGTGAAAGAAAGCGGACATACAAGCTTAAATATCACTTAGTTTCTTTTACATGAGAAACCCAAAGCATAAATAATTTAAAGAGTTAAAGAAAAGACAGATGACAGGAAATAGGGAGATAGATCATTTATTTGCAAATGGGAAGGGAATCCAGAGACGGAGGGATCCCAGTCTTGTTCTTTTAACCACCCTCTCCCTAGCTTTTTCTCCCTTTGCATTTCCCAGTCTTCAGTAACTCCAGCCCTAGTATTCTGTCAACTATTTTATTTCCAAATAGGAGAGAGGATACAAGGTCCTTGTGTTTCTGTGCCTGGCTGATTTCACCTAACATAATGGTCATCTCCAGTCCCAACCATGTTGTCCCAGCTGGCAGGGCTTCATGTTTTTATGACTGAATGGTATTCCGCGGTGTGTAAGTACCATGGGCCTTGGGTGGGTGCCACATCTTGGCTGTTGCAAACAGCGCTGCCATAACCATGGGGGTGCAGGTGTCTGTTCAACACGCTGATTTCATTCCCATCTGGTTTATACCCAGTAGTGGCATTGTGGGGTCAAGTGGTAGTTCTGTTCTTAGGGGTTTTATTTGGAGGAGCCTCCATGCTGTTACTCGTAGTAGCTGTATTTACTTACATTCCCACCTACAGTTTGCAAGATTTCCTGTTTCTTCAAATTTTTACCAATCTTTGTTTTGTTTTTTCTTTTCTTTCTTTCTTTTTTTTAATTTAAGACAAAGTCTAGCTGTGTAGCCCAGGCTGGCCTTGAACTCATGGTGATCTTCCTGCCTCAGCCTCCTGAGTGCTGGGATTACAGGTATGAGCTATAAGGCACCCTGCCTGCCTTCTTATTATGGTTTTGATTTTTGCTTTCTTTTTTGCAATACTGAGCATTTTTCATGTACCTTTAGGGCATTTTTATATCTTCTTTTGGCAAATGTCTATTAAGACCATTTGCCCATTTTTAGCTTGGATTTTTTGTTTTTTGTTGTTGGAGTTTCTTTCTCCCATTCTGAAGGCTATCTCTTCTCTTCATTGATTGTTTCCTTTGCCATGTAGGAGTTTTAAAATTTTATGAGAGCACTTATGCATTTTCACTTTTGTTGCCTGTATTTTTGGGGTCATCTCCCCCAAATTTTCATACACATAAATGTCCCTAAGTGTTACTTTCCTCTGTGTTTTCTTCTTGAAGGTTGGGGTCCTACACCTAAGTCCTTCATCCATGCGGAATTGACTTTTGCGTATGGTGAGAGCCGGGTCTAGTTCCGTTCTTCTGGATATGGATATTCAGTGCCCCTACAGCACTTTCTGGGGAGCCTGTCCTTTTTGCAGTGTACGGTCTTGGTACCTTTTTGCAAAATCAGTTGCCTGCAAGTACATGGATTTATTTCTGGCTTCTTTCTTCTGCTGCATTGGTTTCTGTGTCTGCTTTTATGCCAGTACTATAGTTTTGATTAGTATAACTTTGATTAGTTTTCATCAGTTAACTTTGTATTCTGTTTTGAAGCCAGTTAATGTGATGGCTCCATGTTTGTTCTTTTTGGTCAGGATTGAATTGATAACCTGGGTTCTTTCTTGGTTCTGTGTGAATTTTAGAATTGATTTTTCTATTTCTGTGAAGAATGCAATCAGTGCTTTACTTTATCAAGGGGTTGAAGTTTAGTGGTCTAAGTGGAACCCTGATCATTTACTCATTGATCATCCTGATAGGAAGCTTGATTTCTCCCAGTCATTAAGTAAGAAAGAGAGTGCATTAGTTAGCTACTGCTGCATAACAAATCACACTAAACCCCATGCCTTGAAACAAGAAGGCTTTACCCTCGTCTCTATGTCTGTAAGTTGGTGGCCATCTGACTTAGGCTTAGATAATCTCAGAAGGATCATTCATGGGTCTGGAGTGTCCTAGTAGACCAACAAGGCACTGGTGGTCTAAGATGGTCTTGGCAAGAGTGAATCATCCTGCACCTGGTCCTGTACCTGGTCTGTCCTCTAACAGCTGCCTGGCATATGCTCAGCCACAAGGGATGTCAAGTTTCTAAGAGAAAGAAAGCAATACAAAAGTTCCCTTAAGGTCAAGGCTTGGAACCCATAGGACAAAATTCCTATTACAGATTATTGACCAAATCAAGCCCAGATGCAACAAGTACAGAGATAGACTCTTCTTTTAATGGCAGGTGCTGAGAAGTTACATTGCAAAATGTGTGGCATAGAAAGTAATGACAAAAGGTGTCAGACAATTATTTGGAGCAGAGAATTACTATATTCACAGTGGTTCAGGGAGGAAACAGGAAGTCAGGATTACATAAATTATTTATTGACCGGAACAACCCTGGGATCGAGGATACCCTGGGACTGTGCTTGGCTAAGAACCAGAACTGTTTCATTGTTTTAAAAACCCACCGGCATCAGCCCAGAGTGAGTTAGGATGCTGTCTGAGGAGCTCGTCATGAGAGGGTGTGTGGTGTGTGTGCGGGCATTGCGGTAATTCTCATAGCTGTGTACTCTGAGTGTACCAGTCACTTCTCAGCGCTCCTGCTGGGAGATCCCACTGGTCCCATTTGAGACTCCTCCGAGTAAAATAACTCATTTAAGAGCATCACAGCTTCTAGGCGATGAGCCAGGATTCTAACGTCTACCTTCTACAGCCAGATCCTGTGCGACTTCCTTTGCCAGATGTTCTGCATTTTACAAGCCGGTTTCTCATCAGAAAGAATGGTAGTGACCCCAGTAACTCAGCAGTGTGGGGTGCCCTGCAGCACAGCATTCAACTTGCTGGGAGTCTGGGGTGCAGGGGAAGAAGGTGCTGCCAGGTTCAGCATGTACAAGTACGCATTGCTCTCTGTTTCATGAAAGAAGGGTGGATGTGTTTCCTGTTGCTGCTGTAACAAATCTCCAAGATCATCAGTGACTTTAATACAACACATATGTATTATTTTGTAGTTCTGGAAGCCAAAAGTCCACAGTGGGTTTCACTAGAGTGATATCAAGATATCAGCAGGGCTACCTCCTCCCAGAGAATCAGTGAAGAATCCTTTCCTTGCAATTTTGAGTGTTTAGTGGCTGCCCACCTCCCTTGGCCTTTATCCTCCTGCTGTTTTCAAAGCCAGCATGGGTGCAGTGAGTCTTCTCCCATCTGGCCACCCTGCCTCGGTGCCGTAATTGCACCGGGCACACCTCCACGAGCAGGAGTGCATTCTCATCTCAGTGTCAGTCAGTCAGCAGCCTCAGTTCCATCTGCAGCCTGAATTCCACTTCTTCAGGTCATGGAACATTTGGAGGTAAGTTCCAGGAAATCGAGTGTGGGCATTTTCCAGGGCCGTTATTCTGCCCACTACAGAGAGACTGTGTGCAAATTGGGGAACACAGATGACTTAGGTTGTCTTCCTTCAAGAGGCTTTTGCAGTCTGGTATATGTTGTGTGCATGTGTGTATATATGCATGCACGTATGTACATGTGTTCATGGCTAAGTGGAATAAGGCTGTCATGAAGAGTGCCGAGGCAGGATCTGCTCTAGGAGAGAGGGAGGGAGAGAAGGGGCATTGCTTCCAATTTGAGTTTGGATGTTTAGAGGAAAGCTTTGTGGTGCAGATGGTCTGTGAAGTCGGCCTTGAAAGATGGGTAGGATTTCACAATAAAGTTGCTAGGGAAAATATCCCAGGCAAAGGGAGTGGCCCAGAAACACAGTTACTAAAAACAAGACGATTGTCATGTTGGGGGTGTGCATGTGGTGGTCCTCAGCGCAGCTACCCCCTGGGGACAGTGGTCACAGGTGTGGGAGGAGTCCCCTGTGTTTCCCAGGAGGCCTTCTCCCAGCCAGAGTGAGCGGCCACCACCCGGCTCCCACAGATCGTCCTGCAGGATCCTTGCCAGGATGATTGCCAGGTGATTTGGTTTCTGAAGAAGCCAGAAATCTTGACACTGATGTGAAATGTTTAGATTTCGAAAGTTCATGTCTAATTCAGTTCTTTAAGTAAATACACTGACTAGGTCAACTGAAACCAGAGAATCTCTATTTGTAGATTCTGAAGGGAGGCACGAAGAGGTTGAGTGACTGACCGAGGCCACACAGCCGAGAGGTGACAAGGCCAACCTATCTAGCGATCCCGGGCTCCTGATACCAGCCTGAAAATCTCAACAGCCGCAGTGGACACCCTTTGGGAGATGGCTGCGTCCAGAGAGGCAACATCACGGGAGCACTCGGGCAGGATAAGATTTTTTTTTTTCAACCCTGAGTTACTGTCATTGTGTGGGAATCTGGGTATATCCTGTGGCTTCCTGGAGGGGCCGAACCTTTGTACAACATACAGTGAAACCACATGGGTGGATTTAGGTCTTTCTGCACTGCCATTATCTCTCTGCAAAAGACATAGGGAGGGAGGAAAGAAACAAGGAAGTGGAGGAAGAACCAGGAGGAGAAGCTGAGAAAGAAAAACTAAATGCCCAAAAGAAAGACATTTGGCTCAAAAATGGGATGAGTAATTAGAACCATCATGGATATGAAAGTTCATTGGGAACTGTTATTTTTTTCGAGAAACAGAATGATAGAAATTACTCCTTTATCTTTATCTGTGATACAATGGAAATTTTATTCCATCTTGTACCCCAATTACTGACTATAATGACTTAGGCTTCTGAAAGAGCTTTTTTTTCCTTCTTTAATTCAAAACATTTCTTTAATTTGCATTTCCACCTTCTGGGGCTGAGTAACAGGCTGAGCAGTGATAAAACTGCAACCAAAATTCCTGTCTTCTGTGAATTGTAAATTTACATTTAAAGCATTTTTTTTAAAAAAGCAAATACATGTAAGTAAGATTCAGTTTTGTAAATACGTCTTGCTCTGTGCTATATGGTGAGTAAAATTCAGCCCTTGCGGAAGAGAGTCCACATAGAGGAAGGTCTCTAGTTAGGGCTAGGGAGATTGTTATAGGTTGAATTGTGTCTTCCAGATTCCTGTGTTGAACTCCTAACAGTAAGTACTTCAGGATGTGACTGTATTTGGAAATATTGTCTTAATGAGGTAATCAAGTTAAAATGAGGTCATTAGGGTGACTAATCCAGTATAACTGACATCCTTATTAAAAGGCCAGATTTGAAAATAGACACAAACACAGAGAGAGTGTCATGTAAAGATGAAGGCAGTGATGGAGGTGATTCTTCTACAAGCCAAGGAATGCCTAGGATGGCCAGCAAATATTAGAAACCAGGGTGGAGGAATAGGTCAGATTCTCCCGCAGAACTTCTGGAAGGAACCAACCCTGCCCACACCCTGGTCATGGACTTCCAGACTGTAGAACTGTGTGTTAGTCACTTTCCCTTCACTGGGACAAAATACTTGATACTCCCAATTTAAAAGACAAGCTAATTTGGGCTCACGGATTCAGTTCCTCGTTGTCTGGCTCCAGGGCAGAGCCCTGTGGTGGAAGCATGAGGTGGAGGAAAGATGCTCAACCCAGGGCAGCCAGGAAGCAGAGAGAGAAAGGAAGAGCAGCCAGGGGCAAAGATATATCTTTCTGGGTCACAGCCCCAGAGGTCCACCTCCATCCGGGTTCCACCTCTTAGCAACGCATTTAGCCGTAAGTTCATGAATAAATGGATCCCCTGATGAGTGCAGCACCCCCATGCTCCAGGCACCCACAAAAGCCCTACTTCCGAACACATGACCTTTGCAGTTTTGTTTTCTACCAATGTCTGGCTTTGACCTTGAGTAGTCCCTAAAGGCCATGTGCTGGAGGTTTGGTCCCTAGAGTGGCACTGTTGGGAGGTGTTGGAAACTCTAAGAAGTTGGGTCTAGTGGGAGGTCTTTAGGTATTTGGTGGGGTTTTCTTAAAAGGGATTGTGGAACCCTGGCCCCTTTTTTCTTTCTTTAATTTCTGGCCACGGGGTGAGCAGTTTTGCCCCAACCCCAGCCCATGATACTACTCATCACAGGCCCAGAATTACAGGCCCAATAGACCATAGGCTGAAACTTCCAAAACTGTGAGGCAAAAGGGACCTTTTCCATTTATAAGTTGACCATCTCAGATATTTCATTATAGTAATGGAAGGCTGACTACAAATATCACTATTCTAGAAGCCTGTGTCCCTTGATTGTTTATTTTGACCAGTTCACAGGAAGAGAAA
Organism: Dasyprocta punctata; assembly: GCA_004363535.1. Classification (NCBI taxonomy): domain Eukaryota; kingdom Metazoa; phylum Chordata; class Mammalia; order Rodentia; family Dasyproctidae; genus Dasyprocta; species Dasyprocta punctata. Next base: position 19,876 of record RJWM01010973.1, read on the forward strand.
CATTCTGATGGGCCACTCCTTCTCTCTAGCTTGAGGGGAAATCCTGAGATCTCAGAGATAACAGTTGGAGCTGACCCTCATCATCTGCAAGGGGTATTGTCCAGAGTCTTTGCTGAAGATCATTAGTAAGATCATCTTTTAAATATTTTTAATGAAATGTGTCAAGTACTCTAACCAGTATAGAAATAGTATAATACACTCCAGAGGGCTCAACCCCTGTTAAGAAATGAGCTGTTAGATACAACTAAAGCCTCTTGTCTGCCACATCTCAATCTTTCTCCCCAGAACTTGCTACAAATATTATTATTCAGGGATTTATCCTTTTATTTAATTTTATGTAACCCAAAGCAATGTGTCCTATTAAAAAACTCTATAAAATGAACTAATGTCATTCTTCAGATTGTTTTCTCTCATTTGCCCTTATTTTAAATGCTTGTCCACAGGAAGCAGTCCGTTTAATCTCAATGCTACACATCATTCCCCCTGAGTACACATGAAGCATTGACTCGTGGTCTTATTGATGAGGGAGGTGAGTGTTCTTCTTTGTGTTTCCTTGTGCACATCCCTCGTGGAGTCTGTGAAGCACACATCGCAGGACACTCACTGAGAAACGGGGGGACGGCTGGGTCACAGGGTTTGCTCAACTTGAAATTTACAAATTACTGGGCAAATTACTCCCCAGATGGGTAATTTACATTTCCACTTGCAATTTTTGATAGTTTCTCTTTTCCCATTCCCATCCAACCCTTGATAGTATCAGATTTGACTTTTTAAAAAGTGTGATAGGTAGTATCTCACTATATATTCTTTAAGTAGCATTTCCTGTACTCACGGAGTTGAGCCTCTTGTGAAATATGTATTCTCCACTCATTTCTCAAAGGCATGGAATGCTGTCCATTCAGATCCTTGCCTGTTTCCTACAGTAGGTTGAATTGTTGAATAGCATCAGCAACAGGGGACATCCTTGCTTTATTTCTGACTTTGGTGGAAACATTTCTAAAACTTCACGTTAAGAACGATGTTAGTTGTAGGTTTTTGATAGGTAACTTTTGATGTGTTAAGGCAGTTCACTGTTTCCCAGCTTGCTAAGGGTTTTATAAAGCATTATGATTGAATAGTAATTTCAACTTTTTAATTGAGTTATTGGATACAAAAAAGTACATAAGAATTAAGTATAAAACTGGACGTACTTTCAGAAAGTCCAGATATTTGTGTGATTAGCAGACAGTCAAAGACTACAACATTACCAATAACCTAGAAGCCCGTTTGCATGACTCTACCCTACTTCTTCTTTTCATAGGTCATCCTCATCATGAATTTCACACCATGGGTCAGTTTTGCCTGTTTTTTGAACCCTATATAAGAGAATCACAAATGTGCATTGTTTTGTGACTGGCGCCCTCTCCTCAGCACTAATGTTCGTCCATGCTGCACATGGCTCCAGCTTGCTGTCATGTCCCATTGTCTGACTACATTATCTTGTTATTCTGCTCTTGATGAATGTTTGCCAATGCAGTGATACTCATCATTTAGTGATAACGCCTGCCAGTGAGACTTTCAGGCCATGAGATCCTCCTGGGCTCAATTTTCTCAAGCAGTGGCATCAATTTACTTTTCTGCCCATAGCACAGGAGTCTCTGTGCCACATCCTTGCTGAAAATTGACATCTGTCATTGAATTTTAGACACCCTGGTAGACATACAGTGACATCTCATTGCAGTTTTCCCACCATTAATGATGTGGAATACTTTTTACGTGACCATTTGCACTTACACATTTTCTGTGAAATTTCTCTTCAAGTCTCTTTGCCAGTTTCTCTGTTGGCTTTGTCTCTTCCTCGCTGACTGATAGGAATTTTCTGTCAGCTCTCTGGGTATCACTGGGGCTGTGAGGATCTTAGCTCTATGATAGAATTATCTCTTCTTGTGTCGCATTTCGCACCTGCGTTCTCTTGCTGGTGCATTTTGATGAATGTCTGTTCTTTAGTCTTATTTATTAGTCATTTTCTCTACAGTTGCTTTGCTTCCTTTAACATCATGAAGGCATGCCACATGGAAAGAGTACTGATCTTTCATGTTATGCACCCATATTTTTTAGTGGATTGAATTGATGACTGGCATCATTAATAGAAAGTATTCTTAAAGTTTATTTTATTTCCAGTTTCCTGCTGAAAAACATTGACTTTCCCAGTTATGCTCAGACCTACATCATACTTGGAGTAGAAAGGTGTATAATGGAATCTTTATCATACTTAATACAATTAATAGTTACTTACTGTGTTCAGGACATAGTCAAATTTCCTTCATTGCCTAAAATATGTTTTGTTTTGTTTTGGGTACCGGGGATCGAACTCACAACCTCACGCCTGCCAGGGAGGCGCTCACACCACTGAGTAAATTCCTGGCCCCTAAAATATGTTTTTTAGTGACTGTTTATTGAAGTCTGGTTCGAACTGTGGTCCACCTATTCTTTGCTTCTTAGATAATGTATCCTCTTGATCTTTATTGCTCCTTTTAGTCTATAAAAGTTGTCTCTCTTTAAACATTACTTTTCCATATTTCCTTGTGTTAGCTTTGTTTTCCTTAAAAAGTGTTTCCTGTATTAGATTTTATTGTTACCTCCCCTTGGGGTCATCTAATTTGTTTCCCTGGTCCATGTACGTCCTGTAGTTTCTCAATTATATATGAAGTATGAGTTAATCTAAATTGGGTAATTTTCAGCATGAACTCTTCACTTGTGGGTTTATTGCTGGACTGTGCCATTTTTAGTGATGTTCAGATTGATCAGTGGTTCAGGTAGTGACAGTGTGATCCCTTCCTTATGATACCCTCCTCCAACCTCCGCCTGGCAACTTTACCATCCAGGAGTGATCTCGCCAGAATCAGCAATTTCCTGAAGAATTGCAAAATGTAAACACTCAACTCTTTTTTTTTCTTTTTTTTTTTTGGTAAGTGAAAGAACTCTACCTCATGCTCTGCTGTTTAGTTACCCTGAAATAAAATTCATTCTAGAATGGCAGAGTAAAGGCTTAATTTTCCCCTTTATTCTTTAAATTTCAGAGCAGTTGGGCTGTTTGAAAATTCCTGGGATATATTCTCCCTTTTCTTCCTTTCATGTGTGTGGTACTGGGTGCTGAACCATAGTCTCACACATGCTAATAAGCAAGGGCTCTACCACTTTGCTACATCCTTGTTCTCCCTTTGTCGAAGCTCATTGTGTTTGTAAATCCCCTGGATTGTAACAAACTGCAGCCACATTTCACAAGTATTATTGAAGTATAACAAACACATAGACGATTGCACAAATCACCACTGCAGTCTACTAGGTGACCCACCTGTGGGACCACCACTCACATCAGTAATTCCAACACTGCCGGACTACAGAGCCTCCCTCCAGTTCTGCCCACTCATCAGCTCCCCCCGGTGACCACTCCCCTGACTTCAGGTGCATCATTAACTTGTTCCTGGTTTGGAACTTCATGGAAAGGCAACTCTGTGCAACGTCTTCTTTGATACATGACTTTTTCATTCAACCTGATGTAGCCAAAGGCTACCTGTGCTATTGCGCATAGCTGTAGGTTGTCTGCCCGTCTGACACTTGGCCTTTCAGTTTGTCAGAATTCTGCACTCTGTCTGTCCTGCTACTGCTGGTCTTTGGGTTGCTTCCAGTTTGGGACTTGTTGATGTCTTGCACATGTTTCTTGATGTACCTGCAATATCTGAGCATGTGCGGTGGCATGGAGCTCGATGGTAGGCAATTGCTCAGCCTTGGTTGGCATCAATCACTATGTAGTTTCCTAAAGTGTTCTCATGTTTTCGTGTCAAAGTTATGTGATTCTTATAAAACCCATTGGTAAATTTACACAATTTTAGTGTTCTTTCATCCTCCAATGAAAGAGTTCACCCAGACAGTCATCAGGGCCAAAAGATTAATTTGTGACCATATGCTTAATTGTAGACTCAATTTTCTGATATATATGGGACTATGGGAATTTGGGGGTTTTTTTGTATGTCAGATGTTTAAGTGACTTTCAGAATGGGCACTTCAGGTTCACGTGGCATGATGCATCTTTGCAGGATCACCTGAAAATGCAGAGTCCTTCAGTGCCATGGTGCTTTTGACGCCATGAAGCAGGCTCATCATCTACCTCCTAGAATTGTAAGTGGAAATCGGGAGGAAAGCAGCAGAGTGACTAAAGCAATCATTATGAAAGCATACTTATGTTTAAGTCTGGGGCACTGATTAGTCATGAAGAATGGAGACCTTAAGCGGCAATTTATATGCAGACAATGCCAAGGCTGGGGCTGCACGAAGCTGTGTGCTGTTATTAGCCATCAAAAACCACCACCAAGGAGGACTTGTCCCTCTCTGTCGTTCTTCCCTCCTAATTGCTGCTTTCTCCCCAGCCTCCTTTTCCAATTAATGTGGACCAAAACCATGTTCTTATCCAGAGTCTTGTCTGGCAATAGTACCATGCATGATCTTTAGTATCCTGCTAGGCCTGACATCTCAGAATCTCAGGATGTAAAAGCCAGAAGCAACTTCCAGACACCACACACAAGGGTTTCATGCCTAATGAGGAAGCTGACATTAGGGAGGGGGAAGACCAGCATTTGGAGTTAGTTTTTCAGTCATTCATTCCTCCAGCAGATACTTAGTGAACAATGCCTCATACAAGGCACAGCGACACAGGGGGAGAGACAGATGCCCTTGTCATAGACACACTGAGCTAATGAAGAAATGTGAAAACAATTAGACAATGCAGCATGTGCTAGGAAGGAAGTCTACAGGGTGCTGTGGTCGGGGTGATGCGTGTGCACCGCCTGGATGAGTACGTCTGGGGTTGAACTTTTCTACAAGCAATTCAGGAGACAAAGATTCCCTTGCTAGTGGTTTCTTTGGAGTGTGGTCCCAGGAAGCACAGGTGGGGTGGGAAAGGGGTGAGATAGGGAAGGGAAAGCACCCACTGATGGGTGTGTCATCAAGCATGCCAGCATGATGGGCGCCTGTGGACCTTGGAAACAGAGTGGAACACATTCAGAGTCATCGCAGTCTTTGTGTAAGGGATGTAGGTAGGATATTGATCTACCACACTCACTAGTCGTTGGGCTAGGGAGGATCCCAGGGTCCTTTAAATTCTGAGCATTTCCTATCTGCTAGGCCAGGAAGGGCAGGTCCCCACCCCACGGGGAAGTCATCCTGCAGAGAGAGGCAGGACTGAAATGGGAGTGGACTGAAATTGCAGGGATAGAAGGAAATGGGCAGGACCCACAGTGTTTGCTACAAGCCAGAGATCTCCAGAGAAACAAGAGCTAAGAAAAAGAGATTTACTATAAGTAGTGGGCTCAGGCAGCTATTGAGCCAAGGATTTTCCAGGGCTGCAGTCCACAGGCAGACTGGGGAGCCAGGAAAACCCACCAAGAGCTGATGCTTCTGTTTAAATTCAAAGGGAGAACACTGCTGTCCCAACTCAAGGCAGTGAAGCAGGAGGCTTCTCTTACTAGGGGAGGGTCAGCAGTTTTGTTCTGTTCAGGCATTTAAGGGACTGGATGAGGCCACCGACATGGGAAGGGGATCAACTTTCCTCAGTTCAGAGATTCCAATGGTAATCTCTCCCCAAACAATTTGAGAGATGCACCCGGGATAACATTTGACCCAATATCTGGGCACCCTATGTTGCAGTCAAGTTGACACATACAGTGGACACCACAAAGGTGATCTGAGAAAGCTGCACTATGGGGGAAGAGAACTGAGCTGAGATTTGTAAAGGGAGATAGGGCTAGTTCACAAAACTGGAGAAGACAGTCCAGGGGTGGGACAGGTGAAGGGGCTTGCTGCAGGATCTGACAGGAGAGTGCGACTCATCAAAATCAAAATGATCCATTTACTCTATGAATGTTGCTGTGTGCTTAATCTGGGCCAGGTTCTCAGGATTAGGGCAGGAACAAAAGAGACAAATGGACCATGGTTTAAGGGGCGAGAAGGACAAAACCAAGAAAGTAACATGCACAGTGGATGAGATGGAGCCTGTCAGCCTTGGTCCCTGAGAGCTGTGGACTTGATGCTTGTGTCCCCTTCTCCTGTTCATATAGCAAAACCTGACCTTCAATATGATGGTTAGGAGATAGACCCTTAGGGAGGTGATTAGGTCATGGGTGGGGCCCCTATGGATAGGGTTAGTGCCTTTATACAAGAACTCCAGAAGATCTCTCATCTCTTCTGCCATGTGAAGAAAAAGATGGGATAGGAAGAGGGTCTTTGCCAGACAGCAGACCTGCTGATGCCTAATCTTGGACTTCCTGACCTCCAGATCACGAGCTGTAAATGCCTGTGGTTTATAAGGCAACCATCTATGGTAATTTATTGTGGCAGTTTTAATACACTAAGATGCCACATAGGTGCAGCAAGAAGAGCTCGTGGCTGGTCCATGTACACACAGACTCTGAGTAAAAAATAACCAAATTTTGGCACACACCATTGAGAGTCTGGGTTTGTTTGTTACACAGCATAGTGCAGCCATACTGATTGATGAGCTAACTTGTTCAATGGCAAAACCAAATTTATTACTCCATGGCTTTAACACACACACGCACACACAAGTTCCCTCAACCACTCAGAACCCTGCCAGGTTCCCTATGCCATTAGGTTAAAGGGCACCCTCTTTACCAAAGCCTCCAAGCCCTGTGAAATCAGCACCCACCCACCCATCCAGTTTCTTCTCCCTATACCCCCTTCTCTCTAGAACAGCCACACTTGAACACTGGACCCTTACACCATCTCGGTGGCTGCACTTCCCATTCCTCCCCTTGGAACTGCCTCTCAAGCCCTCCTCAGCTTTCCATTCTTTGCTTTGGACCTTGTCTAACTCCCGCGCATCCTTCTGGTCTCAGTTTTAGGTCCACTTCCTCAAAGCAGCCTCCCCACTCCGATATACCCTTTCTGGCACACCTGTTCTTACAGTGCTTGGCGCCCCTCTTCCACGTTACACGTGTCCCTCCCGTTTAGCGCCAGGCTCCCAGCTAAATGTTAGTCCCTCAAGTCCAGGATGACATCTGTTGTGTGGCATCTGGTACTGCAGCGCACAGCACCGACAGTGACAAAGTAAAAGCCCCCATAAACATGTGTCTGGGGAATAAATAAAAGATTTTCTGGACACTTCCCATCGGAGTGCTTTTATTAAATGCTGTATTTTCTTTATGAAGGAGTCTCTCGAGTAGAGACATAGAGCTCACTTTTGTTCAAACCCTTTCACGCAGCTCCTTCCCATGTCCCAGGAAAAGGGGAGAAGCAGGGATCCAAGATAATGCTCCCTGAGACATGAGTTTGCTAATTGCAGCAACGCAGGCTCCTCTTTCAGTAGGTTGGTGGCATGCTGCTTGCATGTCAGGGTGGAGTTTGCAGTATGCTTATCATCACTCGGCACCTCTGATCCCACACAACAAACCCTGTCTGACAGTGCCTGTCCACGGGACCCTGAGTGACCACCAGATGCCAGGCATCAGCTCTGTGTGGAGGAGTTGCCCCGACCTTCCTGGGACTCTTATCTGCAAAGTTGGTGGTGAAATGATTATCTCACCTGGTTGGAGATAATCCACCTGGTTGGAGGCATTGGGGTTTAGACAATGCTCTGTGGGTGGGTGTCATAGCTCAGGCCATCCTGTGTTACTGGCTTCACAGTGTTTGTTTATTATCCAACCATGATCACAACCTTCTAGACAGGACAGAGCCTGTCTTCCACTCCCCAGGTTTCTCCAGGTGTCCCGATGGCCTCCCCTACTGACTGACACCCAGTGGATTAGACCAACCCAGTTCCAGCTTCTGTACCACCATGCTGCTCCAAAACCTCACGCCCTGAGAAGGATCAGCATTCCTGGAGGAGATCCACATGCTCTCCTACCCTAGTTCCTTACCCCAGGAATGACTTAAAATGGCCCCAATGGTCACTTGAAGTATAATAGAGTGGCATAAATGGGCGTCTGGATCAAGACAAAGAAGAAAAACAAGGCCACACATGATGTTGGGTGAGAAATATATTGTGGATCTTTAAATTTCTCACACAGATGTGAGCTTCCCCATGGCCAGGGGAGAAACAGCAAGCTGGAGAGTAATACATTTCACAGATCTGTGCAGGGAAACCAGAGGGCAAGCCCCAGTCCAGAAAACCCTCTAGAGGAACAGCCAGGGTGTGCCATCCTCGGGAGAGCTGATGCCCACTGTGGCTTTGCTGGTCATGGGAACGCGGCCAACTCACTTGATTCCGCATGAGGCCAAGGAGAAGCATTTCTGTTCTGTCCCCCTCCCAGGGGTTCTGTGGACGTCCAATGTGGCAAAGCTTGCACACACAAGAAAGCACCGTGTGTGCAAGACATTATCTCCAAGAAATTGATGATCTTAACCTTCCCAAGCTTCTGTCATCCCAGCTGTAAAATTGGTCATAAAAACTTCATCAAGATTTTGTGAGAATATAAATCTTTGGATTCATGCAGAACTTCTGCTGATCTGAATTGTCTCTCCCCTGGACTCCCTGTCACTTACTAAGCAGGAGAGTTGCAGTTAAGATGGAAGAGCAAGAGGGTCAAAGTTGTAGTACTGTGGCTTCTACATGTTCATTGAGTGTTCAGTGCTGCATCAACTGCTCTCTACTCTCCCTCAGATGTCACACACACACACACACACACACACACGCACACACACCACATGTGCACACACAGTGTGCTACATCACCTACAAGCCAGAGCAGCTTCTTGGGAGTATTACCTGGGCAGTTGCTCAGGCTGTGTACTGAGATGGGATCTGTGCTTAGTTTAATGCTCTACTGCCGTATTGAAATTCTAAATAAATCATTGCTCTTCATGTTATACATCCCATTATTTAAACTGACAAAAGTTGTGTATATTTTTGGTGTACAAAAGGCTAACTCAGCTAATTTATGCATCTATCAATTCATGTTCTTATTTAGTAGTTAGAATGTTTAATGTCTATCTCATATCATTCTTCAGGTGTCCAACATACTGTCATTGAGCATAGCTACCACGGCATGCAATAGTTCTCCTGTCCTTACTCCAGCATCTCCCCACCTTGTCACCACACTCCACTGGTCCCCACTAACCGGTAAGCTACTCACTACTTCTGTGAGGTCAGCTTTTCCTAGGTTCCACAGATAAGTGAGATCATGAAGTATTTATCTTTCTTTCCATGCCTTATTCTGATTACATAAAGTTCCCAAGGTCCATGCATGTTGTTGCAAATGGCATGATTACATTTGTTTCATCCATTCATCTGTTGATGAACCCGTAGTTTGTTTCTGTAGCTTGACCACTGTGGGTAAGGCTGAAATGAGCATATGTGGTCAGGCATCTCCTTATTGTACTGATATCATTTGCTGCAGTTAGATACTCAGGCATGCAATTACTGGAGTTCTATTTTTAGTGTTTTGAGGAACCGCATACTGAGTTCCATATTGGTAGACTGATCTACCTTCCTACTGACAGTGTGCAAGTCTTCCTTTTCTGTACATTCTCACCAATACTCATTTTCTCTCATTCTGATAGCAGCCATTCAAACAATGAGAGGTGATATCTCATTGTATTCTTAATTTGCATTTTTGATTATCAGTGATCTTGGGCACTTTTATGTCTTCTTTTGAGATATTTTTATTCAAGTCCCTTGTGCATATTTCAATTGAGTTATTTGGGTTGTTTGTTTTACTGTTGAGTTGTTTTAACTGTTTAAATATATTTTTATATTTCTTTATGTATTTTGGCTGTTAACCCCATATTGGATGCATGGTTTATAAATACTTTTTCACAGTCCACAGGTTGTCATTTTACTATGTTGACCATATCCATTTTTGTGCAGAGATTTTCAGCCTGATGGGATCTTCTTCACGCATTTTTGCTTCTGTTACCTGTGCTTTTGGTGCCATAGCTAAACAATCACTGTTGTCTTAGTTATTTTTCTCATTGCTGAGACAAAATACCCAATATCTAAAGTTAAAAGAGGAAAGGTTAATTTGACTCACAATTTGTAGTGGTTTTTATCCATAATTGACTGATTCCAAGGCATGGCAGAGGGGAATCATGAAGGAGAAAAAAAAAAAAACAGTTCATGGTGTAGAAGGCAGGAAGCAGCAAGAACAGACAGCAGTGAGCAACAAGTGACTACCATAGTCCTCTTTCTGTCCCTTATAGTCTATTCAGTCTATAAGGGACAGAAAGTGTGGGCTTTAGTGTGGGTAGCACTCACACAGGGAGGGCTCGAACCATACCAAACCAATCAATGGACTAATTTAGTAATCATGTACCTTTAATCTCGGCATCACACACTCTACATCCAGCCACCTCTGATCACATGAGGCTCTGGGAAACATCTAGACACAGGCCATAACATTCCACCTCTGGCCCCCAAAGACTCATGTACATGCCTTTATGCAAAAAGGCATAGTCCATTTCTAAGAGTTGCCAAAGTCTTAACAGTTTCAACATTTCTGAAAAGCCCAAGTCCAAAGTCTCCTCTGAGATTTAAGGTAAACTCAGCTGTGAGCCCCTGTACAAATAAAAAGACAGTTAAATACTTCTAACATAAAATGACACAAAATAAACATTACCATTTCAAAAGATACAAATGGGGAATAGAAAGGAATGAGATCAAAGCAAGTCCCAAATCCAGCGGAGCAAACATTAAGTCCTGTAGTTCCATGTCCATCATCTGACACCATCTGTGTCAAGATGTGAACTGCAAAAGTCTAGGGTGACTACATCCCTGTGGCACTGTGTGTGGTTGCAGCTCTCGTGGCTTCTTTCTTGAGTTAGCTTTGCTAATTCCTTGCAGTTTTCCTCAGATGTTCTATGTTCCTGAATTCTCTAGCCTTCTGGGCTTCCCACTGAATCTCTGCTTCACACACTGCTATCTCAAGGGCACACTGACTGCTTCCCAAGACGTCTTCTGAAATCTGGGTGGAAGCTTTCCTGACCCGAAAACTCTTGCATTCTGCATGCACTTGAAACTAGCACCAGATGGATGATGCCAGTATCTGCCACCAGCTGGAGCAACAGCCAGGCTTCTTTCCCTCTTGGCTATAGGGAATGAGTGCCAAATCCCAAGAAACAAATTCTCTAGGCTGTTGCCATTCTGGAACATGGTGCTCTGGGGCTTTCTTCTTAAAGCAAATTGTTTCACCTTTGCAACTTTGAGGCTGCAAATGCTGGATTCCTGCTATTTCTTGTGATGTCCTCAGGCCATCTTTTCCACTGTCCTGCTCCTTCTCACCAAGTTCTCAGCTCTCTCTTTGCAGTCCACAGTTAGAGCAAAGCTTCTTTTCTGACCAAACATAAAATGTTGTAAATCATTCTGCTAAAAGCTCCCTTTGTCAAAAGTTAATTGACTCAAGGCTCTTTGATCTTAATTCTCAATATAGATCTGGCTAAAAGCCCTGAACAGTAGCCATGCCACCATCTAAACATTAGATTGTCCTGAAATTTCCTCAGCAAGATTAATCTCCTGCCCTTAATCTCAGTGTCAGGCAGTCTCTGGACACTAGAAAAATGCAGACAAACTTTCTGCCAAGGCATAATACACATTGTCTGAAGTCCAATAGTCAGTGCAGTCCTTCTTGCCATCAGAAGCCTCCTGAGTCTAATGTTTACCTCCAGCGGTTCTTACAGCACTCTGGTCTTCTGAACTCTGAGAAGAATCTCCTATCAAGTACATCTGAAGGCATTCCAGGGCAGCTTCTTCAGTTGGCATCTCCAAACTTTTCCAAACACTTCTGCGAGCCAGTTCTAAAGGCTTCTGAGCCACATTATCAGGTACAGGCACAGCAATCACTCCACTGTTGGTACCAAATTCTGTCTTACTTTTCTCATTGCTAAGGCAAAATACCAGGTACCTAAAGTTGAAGGAGCAATGGTTCATAGAGGTTTCAGTCCATAATTGGCTGGCAGAGGGGCATCATGGAGGAGAAAAAAACAGTTCACGGTGTGGAAGATAGGAAGCAGCAGAAGTAGAGAGCAGCAAGCAACAAGTGACTACATCAGCCCTCTTTCTGCCCTTTATATTCTTTCCAGGTTACCCACCCTAAAGGCAAGTAACACATCCAAGGGCCTTCCCACTAGCCACACCCAGAGCTGTGCCAAACCAATCAGTAGACTAATTTAGTAATCATACACCCTTGATACTAGCATCATACACTTAATCCCAACATCACAAATTCTTGATCCAGTCACTTCTGAAAAGCCCCACTTATGAGTGCATGGTGCTTTGTGGGGGACATCTAGGCACAATCCATAACAATTGTCAAGATCAATGGCAAGGATATTTTTCTCTGTGTATTTCTTCTAGGAGTTTTGCAGCTTCAGTATTTATGTCTAAGTCTTTAATCCATTTCAAGTTAATTTTTATATGGTGTGCGTCAGTGTTTATAGAGAAACAGATTTAATACGACATATATAAATATATAAGGATTTACAAGGCAGACTTATAATGGCCATCCACAGAGTCAGGTATGGGAGAAGACAGAAGTGCTGTCTGTGTGCTGGAGATCAAAGGATCCAGTCAAAGGTCAAAGGCACCCTGTAGTGTCCTGTGTGATTCTGTATCAGGAGGCTTAAGGGATTGGGGTGGAAGCCAGGAGACAATGTCCAAGTTGAAGATAAAGACTGGAGCTCCTACAAAGAAACAGGAGTGAGCCTTTCTCCTCTGTTTCCTTTGTATTCCATTCAAGCTGCAAGCCTGTTTCTTAGTGCCCCTTACACCAGCGATGGGTCTTCTGTCTTCAGTAGATCCCTTCAGCCACACCCGGAACTATGCTGGTGCAATTTAATTGTGCGTTTCTTACTCAGGTTGACACAATCAGTTAGCTACCACAGTGTAAGACAAGGTTATAATTTAATTTTTTTTTTTTTTGCATGTGGACATTCAGTTTTTCCAACACTTGACTGTCTTTTTCTTTGCATGATCTTTCCACCTTTGTCAAAAGTGAATTGACTCTAACTGTGGATTTAATTCTGGGCTCTCTATTCTGTTCCATTGGTCTGTTTTATGCCACTATCATGCTGTTTTGATGACTATAGCTCTGTAAGGGAATTTCAGATAAGGTGGTGTCATATCTCCAGTTTTGTTCATTTTACTCCAAATTGCTAGGACTCATCAACGAAGTATGTCACACTGTGTATGAATTTTAGGATTCATGTTGCATTTCTATGAAAAATGCCATAGGAATTTTGATAGAGATTGCATTGATTCTGTTGGTTTTTAACAATATTGATTCACTTGATCCAATAAAAATATATTTCCACCTATATGGGTCTTCAGTTTCATCATAAATATCCTAGGATTTTCAATTCACAGATCTCTCAGATCCTTGGTTAAATTTATTCCTAAATATTTCATTATTTTCAATGCTGCTGTAAATGATTGGTTTCTTAATTTCTTTTTCAGATAGTTCATTTTAGTGCATAGAAATCCAATTTTGTGTGTCGATTTTATTTTATGAATTCATTTATTATTTTCAACCTTCTTTGGTGGTGTCTTTGGGATTGAAGGATCTATATTGGATAGGTTGTCTGCAGACAGAGAATTTAAATTCTTTTTAAATTTGAATGTCTTTATATCTTTTTCTTGGTTAATTGCTTTAGCTGGGACTTCAAGTACTATACTGTATAGCAGCATGAGAATGGGCTCCCTAGTCTTGTTTTTGACTTGTAGGAAAAGCTTTTAGCCTTTCACTGTTGAGTGTGACATTTGCACTGGTCTTATATATTATAATGAGATACAATTTTCTAAGAGTTTTTATAATGAAGTTTCATTGCTGTGACCAAAAACCTGATGAAAACAACTTCAAAAGGAAGAATATATTTTGACTCACACTCTTAGAGGATTCAATCTGTAGTTTGCAGCTCCACTGCTTTTAGATCTATGGTATGAAAAAAACATCATGATAGAAGGGCATGGGGGAAGAAGTATGCTCACCTCACAGCAGCCAGGAAGCAGAGAGAAAGGGGAAAAGTCAAGGAGGAAGGGAGCAGCTATCAAATACAGTCCTCACTTCTTGTGTCACCTCTTACTTCCCAACAATGGCATCAAATTTTGATCTCATCAATGGATTAATCCATTGATGAAGTCAGAGTGACCAAGACCCTTTCACTTCTCAAAAGCCCATCAACAACCAGAACTTCAATACAATGAGCATCTCTTGAGATGGTCATACGGTTTTATCTTTCATCTGATTATGTGGTATGTTATATGTACTAATTTGCATATGTTGAATATCCTCATATACTATGGACAAATTCCACTCAATTGTGGTGTGTGATCCTTTTAATGTCCTACTGAATTTGACTTGCTGCTATCTTATTCAGGATTTTTATGTCTGTATTTCTGAAGGATATTGGGCTATATTTTTTTTCCTTGTAGTATCCTTGTCTGTATTTGGTGTCAGGATAATGCAAGCTTCTTAAAAGAAAGTTGAAAATATTCTCTCTTTGATTTTTTTGCAACAGTTTGAGAAAGATGAGTATTCATTCTCTAATGGTTTGGTGGAATACACCAGTTAAGCCATCTTGTACTGTTGGAGGTTTTTGATTAATGTTTGAATCTTCTTACTTGCTATTGTATCAGTCAGACTTTCCATAGCTGGGATAAAATACTCAATACTCACTACTTAAAAAGAAAGAGAGGTTTACTTTGGCTCACAGTGTCAGGGGATTCACTCTGCAGCTTCTGGCTCCAAGGCAGCAGCATCACAGTGGAAGAATGTGACAGAGCAAAGCTGCTAGCAGCTAGGGGACAGAGCAGGGGTACAGCACCCAACGGGAAGAAGTCAAGGACCGTACAAGAAATGCGATCAAAATATACAGTAAATGTTTACATTAAAAATATATACAGCAAGAGACACATCACTGTTTATCCCCCCTCAAAATCCTCCCCCTCACTTCAGCACACACTTAGCCTATCATTCTTGTCACTTTCTGGAGAAGTTCTGAAAGTGCTGTTTTGTGAGTGTCTTTACAAGAGGTAAAAAAATACAGTGAATACTGCTGCAATCTGCCATCCAGTGGAAAGGCAGCTCATAAAAACAACACTATTTATGAGTCTCCTGCACTTTATTCACTGGATCTGACATCATGTGACTTCTGGCTGTTCCCCAAAGTCAGATGACCATGAAAGGTAAACATTTTGAATCTATTCAGACATAACAGTGCATCCAAAGACACTCAAGAGAGACGACTGCCAGAACTGCTTCAGAAAGTGGCAAAAATTATGGGATAATCATGTTCTGAGCGAGGTGCAGTATTTGGAGTGAGATTAATGCAATGTAGCTTTTACTATAATAGATTAAAAATTAATATTCACTGTATTTTCTTTATGACACTGCCTTTTGTATGTCTGTTTATCTCATAAGCGAGTGAGATGATTTTCCAGCACCTGGTCCCCCTTCTTGCCACGATGTGGGACTGTAGGGCTTTGTGGTGGGCAGATCCAAGCTTAGCCAGGATGGCACCTCAGCCCCATTTCCACAGACGTCCAGGACAGAGTGAGAGCGTATCTCGCCACTGCGTGCTGGAAATGTTTCACTAGCAAGCCAAACTATTTTTCATCTCCTTATGGGAAAAAAGGGAAATAGATTTTTAAAATAACTTCATGAAAAAGGAGTGCTCTGGAGTACAGCTCGACAGTGGGAAGTGTAGGAATTCCAGGAAGCTTTCATTTGTTTTCTCTAATATTGTCACCTTTTCCCAGGCTTCTGTTCTCAAGGTTTTTCTCTTTCCAAGAATCTGACAAACCCCAAGCATATGGTCGGGAATTTGTGTGATGACTATAAAATTTTGTTGAAAAAGATTCTGCTTTTAAAATAAATAGGAGCATTTTCAGTTCGGAAAGGATGCACTGAGCTTATAAATAGGGGGAATGAACATCATATGTAAGTAAGCCAAGTTGCAAATTATGTTTTTGTGTTCTGAAGATAACGTGATACAGAACTCCAAAAGTTACTGGATTTTGCATAGATTCCATTATTTCCTTACAGTTTTAATAATTTTCTCTTTTCAGTATGCATTTATTTCAACATCCCATCGTTGTATATTTTTACACATAGACATCCAGGACTTAGTTGCTGATAGTTGTTGAATGAACGAATGTAATGTTTAGAGACAATGTGTGAAGTTATGAGAATTTTTGTGATTTTCTGTCAATGATAAAACAACAACAAAATGACAAATGTTAGTGATCAACAGCCTGTCAGACACCAGAATCTGTTCAAAGTACTTTTCTTTCTTTGGCACTGGGGATTGAAAGGAGAACTGAAAATGCCTGTACTTTGAGCTCCATCTCCTGACCTTTTTCATTTTTCAAATTTTGAGACGGTCTCACTAAGTTGCTGTCTTATGCTGGGCTTGAACTTGCTGCGATCTTTCACCTCAGCCTCACAGAGTTCTGTGCACCACCACTTCCCTGTTGTCTCTCTGTGTGTGTTGAGGCATTTGACCCTACCACAGCCCTATCATGTAGCTGTTGTGATTCCCACAATACCTTTCGCCGGTAAGTGTATCAGTCACTTTCCTGTCATGGAAACAATACCTGACACCCACGATTTAAAAGAAGAGAGTTTTATTTGACTCAGTTTTAAAGGGTGCAGTCCGTGGTCTGCTGGTTCTAAGGCAGGGACGTTATGGCAGAAGGGTGTAGCAGAGCTGGTGCTTAGTTCCTGGAGACTGGGGAACAGAGCAGTGAACAGCACCAGAGAAAAAGGGACCAGGGACCAGACATAGTACCCAGAGCCACACCTCCATGGCCCATTTTGATGCACTCAGAGGTGTGTTCTGCCATTTTCCCAGGTGGATTTCAAAGCCATTCAAGTTGCTACTCCACCCTAACTGCCACAGTAAGTGATCTGACTGTTCCCATGTTTCAGACAGGGCAACAAGGCCTTGAGTCATGGTGGGTAGAGGGACTGGGGCTGGAGTTGTACCAAAGTGTCTTTGGTCTTCCTGCCTGGACTAAAGACTTCTGTCCCCAGTGATAGGCAGAGAAAGAAAAGTCACCCTGCTGACGACACTTGTCATGCACACCAGTCAGCAGCTAGTGACAATGAGAGGCCAGGAGAACTAAGAAAAAGCATCCCAGACCTGTTCTGGAAGAGCTCAGTCAGTGTGGAGAGCATCAGGAGAAGCCTGCCTAATTCTGTGGGAGTGACCATGTGCTCACTGTATCTGTTCATCCATCCATCCATTCATCTATCGTCCACCTAGCTATCATCCATGAATCCCTCCCTCCATCCCTCCATCCACTCATCCACCCATCCATCTAGCTGTCCACTTACCATCCCTAGGAGGCCCACTGCATGTAGGTCCTGCTTCCATCAGGGTGCTCTGCTGTCCTGTGTGGTTGACCTCTCCCTTACTACTCTCCTGCCCTGGGGTTCTTGGCATTCGCCTGGCTCTCCCTCCTCTCTGAGAACCCCTCTTCCTTCTCTTCCACCTGAGCCCCTTCTCTGCTGCTGATAGGTCTTGATTTAGCTTTTGTTCCATCCTCAGCCTGGACTCCCCATGCTTTGCCTGGACCAGCTCCTCCATTCCCAGTCCCAGGAGCCCCAGTCCCAGCTCCTTTTGCCTGCATCCTCGAGGCTCTCAGGCAGCTCAAATCCAGTGAGCCACAAACCAAACTTGCCATCCTCCCCACACAGTGTCCTTTCTCCCAGGTTCCCTGCTGCCCCCATGAGCAGAATGGGAGGTCATGGGCTACACTTCCCTTCCATGCTGGCCATACCCAGTGCTCTTGCTTCCTGTGGGCTTCTGTCATCTTCTCTGTCTCTACTCCTACTCTGGCTTCAGGTTGCACATTCCCACTCTTTTCTTGGTGCCATGCTGTCTTAGTTACTTTTGTCATTGCTGCCACAGAATACCTTACACCCAAGGTTAAAGGAGGAGAGGTTGATTTAGCTCACAGTTTGTAGAGGTTTCAGTTCATACTTGGCTTGCTCCAACACAGAGTGGCGCGTGGCAGAGGGGCAACAGTTCGTGGCAGCAGAAGACAGCAAACACAACAAGAGCAGAAAGAGAGAAACAAACTAATTTCTGCCCCTTTTATCTTACCTGGTCTGCTGTGATTAGGGCGGTACCAATCCAATCAGTGAACTTATCCTGCAATCACTCACCCTTAGTCCTAGTACCCTTAATCCTAATGCTGAATCATGAACTCTAGATTCAGCTACTTCCAAAAAAAACCCATCTAAAAGTGCATGGGGCTTTGGTGGGGAGGACATCTAGACACAAACCGTAACACGCATCCCTCAACTGCTCTTCACGCCTCACTCATCTTCCTCGGACCCACACTCAGGTGATGTTATGGTCTGATCTACTCCCCAAAGTCTCATGTGCTCAGATTTGGGACTTTCAGGAGGTGATCAGATCATGGGGGAGCTGTAGTCTTTGGTAGTTGATGCTGTGAAGCGGTGGGACCAGGTTGGAGGAGATGACTTAAAAGGGGGTGTTCTTGTCCCCAGTTCTCTTCCTCCCTCCCTCTCCTTTCCTTCCTCCCTCCTTTTCTCTTTCCTGGCTGCCATGAGGTGAGCAGCTTTCCTTCACCAGACCCTTCCACCATGCACTTTCTGCCTTGGAGCTTTGCCAGCCATGGCCCGAGTTCTCTAAAAGCTTGAGCCTAAGTAGCTCTCTTGTCCTTCGAATTTCAAGTGTGAGCTACATTGTCCCAGCCATGATGAAAGGATTAACACAGTGGGACGAGCAGTTACTGGGTGGGGAGTTTCCACTACAACCCAAGGTCCTGATGACAGATCCTTGCTTTTACACCGATGTCAGCAGCTTGGTTGATGTTGTACTCACAGGGCAGGGCTGCCATAATAATGCACATAACAACCAGGGCTTATCCATGAAATACTTATTTTTCAAGGCTCTGGAGACTGAATGTCCAAAACCAAGTGTGGACGTGATCTAGTTTGTCCTCAGCTCCCTCCCTGTGTTCTCGCACGCTAGTCCCTCTGTGCTTGTCCTGCCCTGATCTCTTCTTAAAGGACACCAGATGCGTGGATTAATCCCCTCCCCAGTGACTCCTTTTAAGCTTAATTACCTCCTTAGGGGCCCATTTGCAGGCACAGAGTATTAAGATTCCACACATGTATTTCGGGGGACACAGGTCAGCCCGTAACAGTGATCATGACCACCATCCTTCTCATCACCGGCCAGTGTGCCTTTGTCCTCACTCCCAACTACCCGAGCGGTTATTGATCACTCAGGAAACCTCTTCACAGTGACCTCATTCGATTATTCCAGCACACCTGTAACCTGCGGTGTACAGACAAGAGTGTCAGGACAATTTCCTTTGTCATCTCCTCAGGCAAGGTGCTGTCTCTTACCCTGTCCTGCCACAGTGTCATCATCTCCCACCCCCAGGTTGCAGACCAGGACGCTGAACTTGTAAAATCAAACACAGTTCTCCAAATTGCTCCGTTAGGCTCGCTCACAGAGAAGAAGTCCTGAAACCTTTGGCTGATCCAGATTGCTCTGTGCTTGAGTAATCCAGGATTTCCCTGTACTTGGAAGGACCTGTGTGCTCTCTACTCTCCCCTGGAACCATCAGCGTTTTCTCAGCCCTGTGGACCCTGGATGCCTTTGGAGAAGGCTGAACATTCTCCTGAGCTCCCAACCCACGGCCCCAGCATGCTTCTCCATCCCTGTGTGTTATGGTTCCTATGTAGTGTCCCCCTAAAGCCTCAGGTGATCATAGACAGGACCCTTGGAAGGTGATTGGATTATAGGGGCTTATAACTGACTTGCTGTTAGGAGGTAGACTTTGGTGGGAAAAGGGAGGTCACTGGGGGCGTGGCCTGGAAGGGTTTATCTTCTTGGTTCCTCCCTCTTTGTGCTTCCTGTCCACCATGCCATGAGCAGGTCTCCTCCATGGTACTCCTCTACCTTGCTGCCTTGCCTTGGAGCCAGCCGACTGTCTACCGAAATGTGAGCACAAATAAACCTGTCCTCCTTTAAATTGTGAATGTTGGGTATTGTGTCTCAGGGATGGGAGGGTGACTGTGACACCGTGCTTAGTATGCTGTGTCTGCTCACCCATCAGACCTGGGCCGCTGCCGCTGCAATCTGGTTTGATTGGTGTCTACACCAGGGCCTGGAACTGAGCCAGCCCTCACCGAAGGTCAGGAAGGAAAGACAAACAGATCTTGTAACCCTAAAGGGACACCAGGGGCCAACGAAATGAAAGGTTTCAATGAGGCTTCTCCTCTCCACATTCTGGTTTGCGTTTAGTCAGGGAACGAGAGTGCATACTGAGCCAGGTGTGGTGGCACACGCCTGCAGTGCCATTACTCTGGGAAACTGGGGCGGGAGCATTGCGCATTTGAGCCCAGCCTGGGCAGAATTTGCAGATGCTCATAAACTTTGCCCTCTGAGGTTACTCCAGGGATTAAGTTACATTCTATTATGAAGAGGGGATTCACCGGTGGACTTAATCTGATCACCTGAGCCCTCTAAATGCAGAGGGGTGAAGCAGTAGGAGATCTCTCACCCCATTGGTAAAGGAGCCTCCAGATGCTGAGGCAGCTCCCCACTCGTGGCCAGCAAAGAGCCCACGAGGAGCTGAGTTCTGCAGTAACCCCCAAGAGCCAGGAAGTAGATTCTTCCTCTGGGTGCCCAACACAGACTGCCTAGTGGACACTGTGGCCCTGGTCTGGGATACCCTAGGCCAGTGGTGGTGCACCTATGGCGTGGGTGCCATAGCGGGCTGTTTGTATCATTGAAAGCCCTAATAGGTTCGCCATCCCTGCCCTCGGAAGGGAACGCTCAATCTCGCCCAGATTTCTGTCCTATGGAATAGTGAACTGATTAGCAAATGTGTTTTTTAAGCTGCTGTATCTGTGATGATTTCTTGGTTGGCAAAGAAAACTAATCAGAGGCTTTCCTGTGTGTGGCTCCAGCCGGGTGTGGGGGTTCACAGGTCTGTTCACCTGTGCTCAGGGTCCGATGCGGGAACCCCGAGGTTCAGGTGGAGGGGCTGGGCTGCAGGAGAGCCACAGAGGCCACCTCTGCAGCAGGTGATGGTGACAATCCTGGGGGCAGGCCAGCTGCTGCGGGACCAGGGCAGGGCTGCAGGGAGGACGGCAGGCAGGCTGACCCCGCGGGATCTTTGTGGAGTCACCGAGCCACATGGGTGTGTCTGGGCTCTGGCCATCTCCAGGGCACCTCTGCCTGGCCATGCCCTCTCCTGCTGTCCCTGCAACACCGCCGTCTCCCACTCCCCACCTGCCTGCCTTGGGAATCTCCGTCCCCTTCTGTGAAAACGGCAGCTCCTTCACTCCTGGCCCCGAACCACCCATGTCACCATGCCTGTGGCGCTGCCTCCCGTCTGCCTCCTGGTCTCCCTCCGTCTAGGTGAGTCACTCAGTGACCTGGCCCAGCTCCCTGCCCAAAGGCCCCCGTGATTTAGATCATCACTGCCATTTGCGGTTTGCTGAGGGCACCCCTCAGTATTGGTGGTGATTCCTTAGGCCTGACTGGGACTTGCAGGAAGGTTTACCTGTGAGTTTTATGCTTTCCAGGAACTTACAGCTTCATTTTTATTTCCCCCCTGAAATGCATGCTTGATGCTTTCTGTATCGTGGAGCCCGCAGTTCCCCCAGCACCCAGGTCAGCTTCTGTCCGCAGGTTGTTGCTGTCTGATGTTTTCCTGTGTGATGAGGCATGTGATGCCCGCCTGCTGATAGTTCAGTGTTTCTGCCGATAAGAGGGCAGCATGAGAGGGAAAAGGCTGGAGGGCTTTATTAAACACATTTATCAACTGCCCTGCCAGCCACGGCGGACACTGGCCAGGAGCTGTGTCTCTCTGCAGCCCGCACTCAGCTCTGGATGTGAACGTGAAAGACATCTGTCTTGTCCCAGAAGAGCCAAAACTGAAGAGCAAGGCTGTATGTGTAGACGGGTCCACTCGGAGCCAGAGTGCAAGGATGGGCCTGTGAATGGGGCACCTCCAGGACTCTGGGGTGAAACTAATACTCGTCGGCATTTGGAGCGAGGCACAGTGACTCTTGGGGTGTCTTTCCAGGACCCTCTCGGATGCTCAAATCCAAAGAAGGCCAAACCCTTCACACAAAATGTGTAGACTTGGCCTAGAACCCAGCCCACTGCCCTGCTCTGAACCATCTCTGGATGGCTTATAACAGCTAACGCCATGAAAATGCTGTGTAAATGGTTGCTGCAGTGTATCGATTAGGGAATAATGACCAGAAAAACAGCCCATGCATGTTCAATGTGACACAGTTTCCTTCAATTTTTGATCCACGGTTTGACCTCAGTTGTGGAAGCTGAGTACAGGGCGGACTCTAGATTACTTACTGAGAGACTCCCAGGCCTGGACAGTGCTGTCCCTGAGTCTCAGGGAAGGAAAAGTCTGCTATTTATAAGGGTAACATCCACATCACACGCTGAGCTCTGTGGTTCGCATGTTAGCATCTCAACACTGCTCCAGGAGTCGACTTTGGAGTCTGGTGAGAGGAGAGCCTTAAATCTGATCTCGGTTTTTCCAAGTAGCTAACCAGAGGGCCTGAGGCTGTGTTCTGTCCTCCGTGCCCCAGCGCCCTGGTAGAAATGCCTCTGACTCAGTTCCCCTGTAGTGTATGTCTCAGCAGGGGTCGCGTCAGCTTTGACCCCTGCAGGCTGCTTATCACAGGCAAAGACTTGACTACCTGATGAATGAACTCTTCACTCTTATGCACAGCAGAACAAGACTTTTCAGAACTCTTTTGGCAGACAGTTGGTCTGTTCTCCTCTACTTATTCTACCAAGGGGCTTTGCTGAGTGTGGGGGCAGCTCCACAAGACGGTGAGCACCTCAGTGGTGTGTCCGAGGCCAGGGAGGAGTTTCCCCAGAATCAGAGGTGTGGGGGGTGGGCTCCCAGGCAGGCGACACAGCAGCATGGAGATGTAGCAGCTTGCAGCAGCACGGGGACTTTGGGGACTGGGACCATGCTGTCTGCAGGGCAGGTGACCCCATGTCATGCACCTTGGGGCTTATTGACGCATCCATTTCCCTGCACACTCGTGGGTTATAGCACTGTGGTCCAAGTGCATTGTTTTTTGTTTTGTTTTGTTTTTGTTTTTTTCTTCTCCTTGACCTTCGGTGAGTGATAAGAAGTCAAAGTAAGGAATTTCTTCTTCTGGCAAGTGATTCTGGAAATAAACCAATGTAGGTCAAAGAACCAGGCTTTTACTAGGTTAACCCTTAGCCCCAACTCTGTATTCTGAGCATGCTGAGCATTGAATAGCTTACTGGGTTCTGACTTTGGCTCGACTGGGACACAATTCAACACAATTATTCTCTGTCGCATAAGTTTAATGCACAAGGAGCTAATTGTATTCCCTGACTTCCCCACATCCCTGCTCCATTATGGAGTGAACTAATCAATTCACTTCATCTCTGTAAATAACATGTCTTTCCTAGTTATTGGAAACTGGCTCTAATTCAATGCAATTCAGAAATATTTACCGAGCACTTATTATGTAGTAGGAGTGGTGTGTGGCACTATGAATATGGAGATTAGCTCATTCAGTCATCCCTTCGGTTAATGAGTATTTATTGAATACTGTGTAGTAAGCACTCTGCTAGGTGCTAAGAGAACAACAGCAAAAAGTAAACAAGGCCTTTAACCTCAGGAGCCTGGTGTCTGGTAGGGAAAAGGGAACCTAATCAAATATACGAATGCATGTAAAACTATTCCGAATGATGCATCTGGAGGAAGTCTGGCTGTTCTATGGGACTGTACAGTAGGGGGCTGGAATGGGAGCTGGAGGTAGGAGTGGCCTCTGGGGACACAGAGGGGGAGCAGAACTAGGAGTTCAGGGCTCAGAGAAGCACATTAGTGGCACAAGGAGCAGATCCACCGTCCCAGGAGAGGAAGACCCCTAACTGGAGCAGTGGGTGAGGGTTGGGGCAGGAGAGGCAGGGGAGTTTGCTTTCCCCTGGGAACACAGAGGATGTGGGAGGGAGTGCGTGCAAGCAGGGCTGTCCAGGTGGGACAGGCAGTGAGCAGCCACTGTGGTGGTGCAGGTGACAGAAGGAGATAGGTGAAACTGCGGTGGCCTTGATTACACAGACTGCAAGATGCAAAATAGAGGTGTCTGAACAAGGGCTGAGAATCAGGTTGGTGGAGGAAGGATTCCAGCTTGTGCATTTGGGTGGATGTTACCACCACTCCTCCTGGCTTCTGTCGGATTTGTGAATTCAAGGTGGCTTTGATACCTCCAAGAACAGTGTTGGGGTGGCCACAGCCTAGAGGCAGGGGACACCTTGGGCAGTCATTGGCATGTGATTGAAGCCTTTGGAGAGGAGAATTTGAGAGAACTGGAGAAGAGAACTGGAGCCACAAGAAGAAAACGATCACAGGTTGGAGAGCTGGCTGATGATCGGACGGAGAAGTGGCACATTCTGGCATTCAGTGCGGGAGGGCCTGGCTGAGTGTGTAAGTGTGTCTGAGCTGTGAATGGGACAGCGACACAGGAGACAATGGCCAAGACAGGAAGGGCAACCAGATGCCCCTGAGGGTCAGTGCCAGGACTGGAGGCGAGGCTGTGGAAGCAGGAGGGTGGAGGGCGCCCTCTAGGAGTGTGGCATCGGGGAGGCGTGGGCTCAGCGGCTCACCCTCCAGTGCCCAGACAGGGCTGAGCCAGACAGGCAGGGAGGGGCGTGAGGTGGCGACATTACGATTGCCTTAGGTATTTACTTCACCCTCCTCCAAGCTTCAGAATATTTCGAAACATCATTCTCTATTTCAGATAGCGTCTATGGATCTACTTTCTTTGTAGCTACAGGATTTCATGGTTTACATGTAATTATTGGATCTACATTCCTCACCGTATGCCTCCTACGACAACTAATATTCCACTTCACGGGGGACTCTGGGCTGGGTGTGACAGTGCCAGGTGGACGGGAGGGAGGCCGCCTCAGTGGAACGATCTTCCTGGAAAGAGACCAGCGTGTGCAAGGATTTTAAAATCTGTATTCCCCATGGGTCCCTCCCTGGGCCCCCAAAACATGTCTCTTGTCTTGTGCACCGTTGAATATGCATGGGGGAGAAAGTGGACAGTGCTGAGTAGCGAGCAGACCCCTTCGGGGTGGGGGCGGGTGTTGCTACTGCAAATGTTACGCAGGTTAAACCAGGTGCTAAGGGAGTCAGCGGGTCCGCGCGTGGGTAAGGAGGCTGAAGAAGCCACACACGGTTCGGCAAACCTGACTTGTTTCCTTTCTTCTTTTTTCTTTGCAGTCAACTTTGACCATTTTCAGATTCTGCGGGCCATTGGTAAAGGGAGTTTTGGAAAGGTAAGGATAATGCATTTTCTTAAAAAAAAAATTCGTCAACCAAGTATGAGATGGGATCAAAACATACAGGGAATGTTTAAATATAAACAAATTATTTCGGTGAAAAGACACATTGCCATCAATTCCCCTCATTTCAAAACACTTATTCCATCATTCTTGGCAGCATGTCTTTCACTGTAATACGTTTTATTTTTTAAAATGTAATCATTAACCTGATTTTTCGATCAGCTCCGTATGAAAGTCTAGACCATAGGCGTAAGTGTCCGTGTAAACGCCTGTGTTTTGGTGTCAGCTTCTAGGCACAGCGAGCTTCCTGTCCATAGAAAGATTTAAATTTGACGAATTTGAAACGTGAAAGGAAGTCTAAACAGTTCATTGGGATCTGATGTAATTCTATTCTGAAAATTAATATTACTGCAGCAACCCTGGTTTAGGTGAATTACAGTGGTAATTATTTTAAAATTGTTAATGCTGCATCTTCCTCAAGAATCTAAATGAAGAAGGTAGGAAGGAGAGCCCAGCAAACTGATCCCGAAAGCTACTCTTTCAGCAGCGTAAGCGTTTGTCATGTTTGGGACCTCTGATTGCTTTGGGTGAAAGTCTATAAAGATTATGAGAAGGCAGAGGCTTTTAGAAAGTAAAGTCTTCCCTCTAAAAAAGTGATTGCATTGAGAACCCTTGGAATGCTAGGTGTTCTATGATAGTTAAATCAACATTATTATTTCCACTTCACAGG
Organism: Dasyprocta punctata; assembly: GCA_004363535.1. Lineage (NCBI taxonomy): Eukaryota > Metazoa > Chordata > Mammalia > Rodentia > Dasyproctidae > Dasyprocta > Dasyprocta punctata. Next base: position 45,943 of record RJWM01010973.1, read on the forward strand.
CTAAATAAGTCAGATGCAATCACTTAGACTTAGTAACATAGAAAACAGGACTGTGTACCCACAGTCACACAGGCAAGAGGTTTCAAAGCTGGGATTTGAACCAGGACTGCTCAGTGACGAGGGGCATACTCTGTCACCAACCCCATACCTTCATCCGAGTGTCCAAAGCTCACAGGGTTTAATTGAGACATTTGATCCAAAAAATGGAATAGACTCAAACAACCTCTGTCTCCTCTTTTCTCTTTTTCTTTCATTAATCCAGGGTAGGACTATTAATTGAATGCATATTTTGTACTCTGTTAATCAGTACTAATCCAAACACACCCCGGAGTCTTTTCTCATTGATCATTTTACAGTTAGAAAGGAGAGAGCTGGCAAAAAGATGAATATGGACGTTTACAGTGCATTAGGTAGTGATTGGTGCATATTAAAAATACAGCCATGGAGGGGGAATATGGAGTTCTGGGTGAGAGAGGCAGGTGGAAGTGGCTATTTTATAGAGCTGAGCTGCCAATGGGGGCTCTAATAACCACACATGGACATTGAAATTTAATTAACGAATGTCAAGTGAGATGACGCAGATTCAGCAGTCCCTCAGCAGCACTGATCACGTGACAAATGCCCAGTGAGAGCATTTTTATCGTGGTGATGTGCTGTGGAAGACCTTTCCTAACGATAAGGTGACCTGCTGACCTGTGAGCAGAGCCCTGAAGATGGTGACAGAGGTGACACACAGGTTCCAGCACAGGGCACATGTGCAGAGCCCAGGCAAGGGGGTGTGCTTGGTGATACTGAGGGGCTTCCATGAAGTGGGGTGCCGGGAGGTGAGGTGAGGGGAGACATCCAGGGCTGGGTCATGGAGGACCTTGCAGGAGGTGGTGCACGTGGTGGTCGTTTCTGAGATGGACACGGGTAGGAGTGGCATGATCTGTTTGTAGCTGTTTGTAGAGGATCATTTTGGCTATAGTGTTGTAGCCTGCGAGGGCGAAGCACAGACGTGGGAGAAGAGCAGGAAGGCCCCTAAGTACCCAGGGAGGTTGGTGGCTTGGGTCGGGGTTTTGTGCTAGAGATGCAGTGCAAGGATTAGAGTATGGATATCTTTTGAAGATATCACCATGTCCCACAGTCCACAGATACAGAGTTTCTGATGGTTTTAAGAGGTTGCCCAGGTTCTGTGTGTTACTTTGTCACCCAACTAGGACTCACTTTGTGACTTCACAGTGGCTATTCCTCCCAGAATTTCCCAGCAGAATTCACCTCTCTTATTGGCTGTAAGTCATCACATGACCACACCTAGCCGCTGAGAATGCTGGGAAAGGACCCCTCTTTATTCAGCCACCCGGCAGCAGGCAAGTTCTTCTGCTGGAGAAGAGTGGGAGGAAAGATGGGGCCACCAGGGTCCCCAGGATGCACAGCAGGCTGAGATCACTGCGCTTGCTGCCTGGGAAGCCAAGCTGAGTGAGGTGGGATCCTGACTGGCCGGGAAACTACTGAGCTGTGTGGTGGGGAGAAGTGTGGCCACCATGTTTGTCAGTCCACTCTGTTCCTGGGAGAAGTCTCCTCTACGTGGGGATCATTTCTGGTGATGGCTGCTTCTCTTTTGCTTGGGTGGTTTCATGATGGGCCTTCTCACAGAAGCCTTTCTAAAACTGATACATTTGGGGTGAATTTATTTCCCAGAGTGGCCCTGAGCTGGTGGTGAGTTTTGTGTGCTCCACGAACTGTACTTCCCCACATTTAGACTTACATGTATCACACGGTGGCAGCCAGAGCTCCCCACCTTTATGGAGTCTCGTTCCTGAGATCCTCCGTGCCCACACTGAAGGGTTGGCCATTTATGTTGTCAAGTGAATTGAGTTGCTTGTAAATTGAACAAACCATCACTGGGTCACTGCACAGGGCCATGCTGCACTAGATCTTGCCTTCCCAACAAAACCGAGGGCATCTCAAGGGCCTAAGTCTCGCCCAGAGAGCCAGTGTGAAAGCATGGTGTGGTGGGATGAATCCTGTGTGTCAGCTTAGCCAGGAGGTATTTGGTCAAACCCTGATCCAGATGGCCAGCTGGCTTCCCTCCTCCTTCTTTCTTTCTTTCTTTCTATCTTTCTTTCCTTCCTTCTTCCCCTCCCTCTCTCCTTTCTCTTTTTCTGAAGTACTGGGGATTGAACCCAGGGCCTTTGCCATGAGCTATACCCCTAGTCCTTTCTTTTGGTATAGGGTCTCGCTGAGTCTCTAAATTTCCCAGAGTGGGCTTGAACCTTCAATTCCTCTGCCTTAGCCTCCCAGACTGTAGGTAACCTTGCCTGGCTGTTTGTTTTAGATGAGATTAACCTTTAAACCAGGAGACTTCTGACTAAAGCAGATGACCCTTTATCCCATGGGTGGCTTCATGCAACCAGATGAAGACCTTAAGAGAAGACTGAGCTCCCCGTGGTAAGAGAATTTGCCTCCTGATTCCTGCTGGATTTCCCACCGACTTTCCCAGTTTTCCAGCCTTCCAGTTGCCCTGTAGAAGTCACAAGTCAGACTTGCCAAGCCCTGCAGCTCTGTTTCTGTGTGTCTGTCATCTGTCTGTCTGTTGCAGTGGTAGTGAACCTATTATAGCATGTGGGCTGCATTGGGCTGTGTGTATCATTGAAGCTCTGGAAGGTTCACCGTCACTGGTTTATACATACAAATGCACCTTGTTGTTGGAGATCTTAACTAGAGTAGATGGTGTGCTTCCAAGAGAACAGCACATACGCAGGCTTCAGATCAGGAAGGTCTGCAGGGAGTTACTAGAAAGAGCCAAAGAAGAAAGGGCCGCCTGCAGAGGAAGCTGTTTCAGAAGTGCTTAGTCCGGTCTGCTTAGAGCGCTTGGAGCCCCCCCAACCAGAAAGAGGACCTGAGTGTGGCTCCACTTCCATTTCTGTGTCCTCTTCCAAAGTCCTAAGACACAGCAGTGGAGGCGAGGGCCAGAGTCCTCCGATTTTCAAGAGCCTCAGCTCTGCCCAGTGCCCCCTACTACCCTCCCATAGGGGGCCCAGATGTGTAAAACTGTCCCTTACTTCTGTTCCCGACCCTCCATAGCACATGCTGACCTCATCATCCACCAGTGCTCTTCCAAAACAGTGTCTCCCGTGGGCAGTTTGCCTTTGGACACTCACTGCAAACCCATGGCAGGGCACAGGGGTGGCCGTGGTCTCCCTCCCCCTGGAAACCGGGTCTCCATCTCAGCCACAGCCGTTCCGCCCACCTGCCAGGGACTTCCAAGGCTGCTGGATGAGTCAGCGCTCACAGGTGGTGACTCATCCTCACATGGTATCTTTGGGCAGCAAGGGTTCCTCTTGGTGTATTTGCCAGCACGGTCACTGAGAAGGTGAGGTGGCCTGGGACAGCGTGAACAGCAGCACTTCAGCAGCCAGACAGACAGGGCACAGATGCTGACTGGTGTGGGGTGAGCCTCACTTTGAGTGCGCATGTCACCTGTGCATGTCACCTGTGAAGTGGGCGTGCCCTGTCTTCTGCACAGGGCTGTCATGAGACGTAAGTGAGGGGAGAGGAGAGTGCCCGACATGGATATCAAGCCGAGCCCCAGCACACGTGATCTCTCGTTGCCTGGGGTACTTCTGCCCCTGGACAGTGGCAAGCGAGGAAGCCCAGACTTTTACTGGATGAGCGGTTTTGAAGTGTGCAGCTTGGGAGCTCCTACTTGGAGAGGCATGTGTTTGTACAGAAATGTGGCACTGGGTCAGGCAGGGCTGTGATGTGCACTAAAATTCCCAGAATACCTCGCCTTGTTGACATCCGTCACTGTTGATAAATGGTGGCTTGGAACAAAGCCTGACAAGGCTCATGGCCCCATGACACTCATTCTTCTTGGAAACACTGTCGTTCTTGGCATACAGTTGTCATTGTGCTGTCTCTGAATCTATCTTCTCTAGTTATTGGGAGTTTGTGGACTTGATTAAAAATTAGCTAAAGTATGTTCATTTATTCTTACATTTACTCATCTATTCACCCGTCTATCCATCCATCAATCCATCCCATCCATTCCATTCACCCAACCAACGTACATGGTACAGATTTGCTCCCAATCCCATTATAGGTTCTGAGGTTACAAAATTGAACCAGGTGTTGCCTGCACTGTATCAGTTCAGGATGAAGTTTTGCAAACATGGTGAAGTTGAAAACATGTTATAGTAAACACCCATATCTACGATTTATAATCTACAGTTAGCATTTTACCAAACTAATAATATACATGTTCTCTATCCATCTGTCAATCCATTTTGGTATGTCTCATAACGAATTGCAAATATCTGTACACTTCCCTATAAATATTTCAGTATAGACATTTGCATATAGTTTTTCTTTTGATGTAAAATGTGCATGCAAGAAAATGCACACACTTTGGGTTTTGAGAAGCACATGTGCCTGGGTATCCTGAATCTCTACTAGAATGTAGATTATCACAAGTCCCTTTTTGACTCTTTCCAGTCAAAACCCATCCCCAACTTGACCACCACATACACTATAGGTTAGATCCACCAGTTCTAAATGTTGCTATCAAGTAAAGCCACACAATCATATTCTTCGCAGTACAGTGCTTTTGAGGTTCATTCACATTGCTGAGTATCAATACTTGCCTCTGCCTGTCAGCGAACTGATTCCATTCTATTCGTAGTGCCGAACTTACTAATTCATTCTCATCCTGGTAGACTCCAAGACTTTTGTAGCTTTACTGTTTTGCCTAAAGTTGCTATGAGACTATGTAGAAGTCTTTTTTGGTAGACATACAATTTTAGTTTTCTTAGGCAAATAGGATTGGCATTTCTGGATCATAGAGTAGGTATGTATATGCTTTATACAACGCTGTTGAATCTGAACCATTTTATTCTCCCGAGGCAGGAGGATTGCAAGTTCAAGTTCAGCTTGAACAACTTAGGAAGACCCTGTCTCAAAGTAAAAAATAAATCTGGGGATGTAGCTCAGTGCAAAAGCCCTGGGTTTAATCTCCAGTTCCACAAGAAAAAAGAAAATCACATTTGTTTCATTCTTTGCCAACCTAGAGTGGTAATCAGTATTTTTAATATAAACTATCCTGATAAATATCTTGTAGTATCTCAACATAGTTTTACCTTGGATTTGCCCTGGTATTAATGATGAGGAAGGTTTTTCATTTCCTTAGGGATGTATCAGTCATACATCTTTGTGTGTGTGTGTGTGTGTGCGCGCGCGTGTGAACTGTCCATTCAAAATTGTTACCTTATAGAAACTTGAATTATATTTGATTTCTTTTAAAATGCATTTTTAACAAGCTACTAACTTGGTAGGGCTGACACGGTATATTCTGGTCCCTGCAGGCACACTAATCAACAGTCCACTATCTTTTCTCAGCTGGGCTTCTTCCAGGCTACTCCCTACATGTGATCTTTTGGTGCCCACAGCAATGGGCAGAGTGTGGGGGCCGTATTTGAGCTTCCTCTTCTCTCTATTTCTCAGCAGAGCTGTGGCCCAGTGAACTCAGGCTAGCCACAAATCTCATGGGTAGTGGCTGAACTTCAACAACAGCAACAACAGTAAAACATTTTAAAATCCCATTGAACCTTTACTTTCAGTTGTTTTTCATCTTCATGTTGATATTTTCTGGCTTGAGGAGACCTGAGGCCTTGTATTAGGGTTCACTAAAGAGACAGAATAGATGTAAAATTTATGTGTAATTATACAAGGAATTTATTAAGTGGGCTCACAGGATCACGGTGAGTGGAGTCCCAGTGCCATCTGCAGACTCAGAGATGGAAGAGCCCAGAGTGGCCGTCTGTGTACTGCAGAGCAGGAAGATCAGTTTGGAGCCTGGTGCGCACCGCAGAGTCTGGGGTGGTGGAAGGCTAAAGAGTCTGCACTGAAACCATGAAGGAATTAGAGACCAGCATCTGAAGGAAATAGCAAAGATCAGAGCGCCTCCAAAGAAAAGGGAAAGACTTCCTCCTTCTTTTCCATTGTTTTTTTTCCAAACTATAAACCTATTGGTTGGTCCCATGCACATCTGAGGCGGGTTGTCCTGCCTACACACTAGTCTACCTGTCAATCATCCACAGATGCATCCAGAGCTTTATTAGGCTACTAGGCGGTTCTTACTCAAGTCATGTTGGCACATCACAATTGATGACCACAGGCATCTTCTGTGACACAGTTACTGTCAATAGAAGCATAGTACCTTGATCTTCATGTCACAGTGGGTTTGGTCCTGATGCCCTTTGTGTCCTTTGTGACATTCACCAAAATCTGTTAGTATGTGGCTTTACGGTTTTTAAATGGGTTGCAGCTCGTTTTCATCCTTTGAACATTTTATCCACTTTTCTGCGTACACTTGCGGTGCTGTTTGACAGTTAGGTCTCAGAACCTGTGGTCTGGAGCGTGACTTTCTCAACACTGTGGTTGTAATTGCTCTTTTGAAAAGTGCAAGCTTTCTGCCCTAGGGTCTATTTTGAGGTCGTAGCAATATCCTGATCATACACAAATTCACAAAGAATGTACGCAGACATCTAGTATTTGGAATGAGTTTAGCTTACTTTAAGGGAAGAGAGCATAGCTTTGTTCTGGTCAAAGTACCAAATAATTTATTCGTTGTTATGGTAAAATGCCGGTGAAGCCTACACAGCTATTACTAAGTTGAGGTGAGCTAGTGTACGATGAAGAAAACCATTTTCCTAATAATGAACACATACTTTGGTCTTGCTTTCTGTCTTTGGCAGGCCTGTTATCCAGTATTTATTAAGAGTTTTAAGAAAGGCGCTTCATTGTGGATGATGACAATGGCATGGTTATCAGGCCGAGCACATGTGCGCTCACAGAATCTCATTTTACTTCCATGCTGGGAGAGGTCGCGTCTGCCTGTGTGGCACCTGGGTGAACAGCACCACTGCACAATCCACTGATTTTAGCAAGAAGTTGCTGGCAGTTTTTATAACCCTTTGGTGACAGAATTCGGGAGCAGTTGAGGCATAATAGATGAATTTCTCCATGAAAACACTTTCAATGTTAGAGTCTGGCTGATTCTGATTTGAATTAGTTGTGGACACCTGGGAAAGTAAACCAACCATTCCGTTTCCCCACCTGAAGCATGGGAAGGGGACAGAGGCCCAGAGGACGGGGTGCTCCTGTCTCCCTGCCAGCACGCCCTTTCTTAGCCGGGCAGCATCCCTTCCCTGGAGAGCGTCTGTCCTACTCCCTGTGGGCCCAGGGTGTCACTCACCCCCTGCAGTGGGCATGTGATAGCAGCGGGCACAGTGCTTGGTCCACGGGGTGCCTCTGTGATCCTGGCTGTACCATTCAGGGCCCTTCCATGCAGTCAGAGAGGAAAGACTTCTTCTCGTCCCCTTGTGTATCACATGCGGTAAGAAGAGAGCTCTGCATTGGTTGGTGGTCATTTTCTCTCCACTGGAGAAGCTGAAGAGCTATCTGTAGAAGGAAAGCCCTGGAGACAGGTGTCAGAGGTGGGTGGGGAGACAGTCTAAGGTGACACAAGCAAACGCCTGCTCCTACGAGGCATGACCCTCAGCACCTCATTGGCCTCTCGTGGTTCTGGCCCTGCTGATGACTGACTTGGCCCAGGTTCCTCCAAAAGCAAGCTTGAGAGCTCTAATACTTCCATTCAAGATATGCCCTACGCAAAACATGTCTGGTATATGGATCACGTGTTCACATACACGTATCGCATTGGTCAGCATCCCATTCCTAGAACAAAACACCCAAGGCAGACTGCTTAGGAAGAAAGGTTTATTCAGTGCACATACTTCGAGGGTCAAGTCCAAGATGGGGTGGCCCCATTGTTTTGGCCTCTGGTTGGGGCAGGGATGGTAATGGTGGAGCATGTGTTGGAGTTGGTGGTCACATCTTAAGCCAGGACACAAAGGAACTCAGAGGCCAGAGTCCCTTGGTCCTCTTCTAGAGCACTGTCCCCAGTGACCCAAGGATCCCCCACTAGACACCACCCGTAAAAGGGGCGCAGCGCCTCCCTACACTGTCACCCCGTGAACCATGCCTTTATATCCGGACCCTTTGGAGTCATGATTCATATTAGAATCATAGCATATGCACCCAACAAATAGTGTGTGTACATACGTGCACATGTGCATACACAAGGGGTGATCAAAATCTACAGCGAATGTTTACATCCAAAATTTATGCAGTAAAAGACACCTTACCATCAACCCTCCTCCCTTTGAACTGTCATGGTTGCTTCCATGTTCTGAATCATTTCCAAACCTCTTTCATGGTCCTTTTGGCTTTAGGAAAGAGCCAAAGTCACCCTGAGACAGACCCGAGGACCGAGCCTTTCCAGGGGATGTCACTCGGGGACAGCCTTCCCTGGAGTTCCTTATCAGCTCTCAGAAAGGCACTCAGGAAAGAGGACTTGCAGAATGGCTTCAGAAAGTGGCAAGAACCGTGGGATGAACATGTTTAAAGCAAAGGGGAGGATTTTGAGGAAGACTAATGGCAATGTCTCTTCTAATGTAATAAATTTTTAAAATAAAAGATTTGCTCTGCGTGCTGATCCCATGATAGGGTCCATCAAAATGCATACACACTTCAGGAAAAGAAAAATAGTGTCATACATTTTCAACAGATGATATTACCCTCCTATGGGGTACCTTAGAGGATGTCATATATTACAGAAAACCCGCTACTTCACCTGCAGCAATCTCAATGACCAGGGTTACCTAAGTAGCAGTTCACCATACTAATAAATGTCTGGAAGCTAAAGACCACCACTTTAAGCATGTCTTGTAATCGTGGAGGCCAAAGGTAACTTGTATTAATCTCATGATGTCTCAATAAGTTTAATATTAAAATATGTATATGAGTTTTTCTTTTCCTGAATTGTGTGTACTTTTTTTGGCTGACTTGTGTGTATGTGCATGAGTGTATAAGCAGTACGCATGTACATGCTCCTGCACACATAGTACATATGTATACATGCATATACAAATGTGTGATACACGTAGCATATATCTATCTAATACATATAATCTAAATGAACAGCTGTTGTGGAAGAGGATGTCTGTAAATGACTGAAATCCCTAATACCTAAGTGACTGGCAAGTAAAACTTAGTGGCATGGTTTCTCTTGCTGGTCTGTCTCCCACAGTTGCCCTGCCCACCTTCCACCCCCAGCAGTAGCTGAAGCAGGGGAGGAGAGTCTCAGAGAAGTAGCCCAGTGTCTTAGTTACTTTTCTCTCATTGCTGGGACAAAATACCCAACACTCAAAATGAAGGAAGGAAAGGTTTCTTTAGCTTACAGTTTGTGGAGGTTTCAGTCCATAATCAGCTGGCGGCAAGGCAGGGTGGCATGGCACTGGGGCAACGGAAGACAGCAAAAGCAACAAGAGCAAAAAAGGGGAAAACACGCTTTTTTTCTTCCCTTATACTGTACACAGGCCACCCTCCCTCTCCAGGACAGATGTAGCACTCACAAAATCTCTGTGCCCTCCTCTTGCATAGAATGAGGATATTTACAAAGTAAGGACCCTGCCTCCCTGCTGAGTCTCTCAGTGAAACTTCTAAACTTCTCAAGTTGACTCAGTGTATCAACCGTAACACCCAGTGTGCTTGGCCTTGGACACCCACAGAACTGAATCATTTCTCTGCAGAGGGCTGCTGTGGGAGAGCTCTGAGGAGGGCACTGCTTGGGGGCAACCAGGCATCTGCTGCAGCAGCTCAGGAACCAGATGAATCGCAGCAGCGTTAATTAACATCCGTGGGCTCCCAGAGGCGGTCGGTGGGCATAAGGGACAGTGAAAGTGGCCTGGAGCTATGCGATGATGGCTCCTGTGGTCCCTCAAAGGGAACGTGTGGATAAGATGGAGCTCGAGCTGTCAGATGATAATCCCGGGGTCTGCGCCGCCTCATTCTGCAGGATGACCATTCCTGTCCCATCTCCAGGATGCTGTGAGGTGACCGTTCTGTGGTGCAGGGCTCCTGGCTCCCACAGCTGTGTGTAGATCCTTTGGGGTGGGGTGGGGGATGCTCATTTAATGCTGGGGGAACCAACTCAACGTCTGACTGCCGAATGCCAGGTCCAGCCTGGTGGCGGCACACATCTGGGCTGGGCAGTAAATGCATATGGATGACTCTTCCGTCCTTGGTGCCATTCTGTGACAGCATGACAAGCAAAGCTGAATGTCGTACCTGATGCTGCAGAGCTGGTTGTTTGGAGACAGCCTTGCCACACCACTAAGAGACATTCAAGCTGAGTTCTAACTGCTAAGAAGGAAACTACAGGTGAAAATTGGGGGCGAGAACACTATAGAGGGAAAATTAGCCTGTGCAAAGGTCCTGAGGCAGGGACAGAGTTAGCAGTGGGCACACAAAGGCCAATGTCTGTCCAGTGCCAGTACTGTGTCTATCACAAGCAGGGACTCAGAATGTGCTTGCTTTTTTCAGGAAGCTGCATGAGTTAATTAACTTACAGTATAATAGCTAGTGAGCTTTGGCTGTGAAGCCTGGCCCAATCACACAATTCCGGCAAGTCGCCTGTCTTCTGGGAGTCCTGAGTTAGCTGTGGCTCCTGTGCAAATGTCAGTTTTAGAATTCTGAAAAGATGATGCTTTTCTGGCAAGCCAATATTGTTCTTGCAGACAGATTTTTGAAGGATGGAATCTATCTTTTCATGAAATATTTATTTATTTCATATTAATTAGGTCGTGTTTGGCTGCAGGCATACTAGGGAGGACTTGGCCGGCACCCGCAGGGCACTTTATTAAGAGCTAAGTATCGCAGATATTGCAGGCACGTCATGGTCACCTCCCAGCGGCAGCTGGAGCCCGTGATGTGTCCCTGCCTGGTGTGACAGCCACTGCTGCGCCTCCACGTCTCTCGGCGTTGGCTCAGTGGCGTCCCCTTCTGTCCATCTCAGGGGCCATCCCGGGCCGCTCCCACCTTAGTGGACTTGCAGCCTCCTTCCCTCCTGGCTCCGGATCTTCCACACTCATTTCCTGTCACCCCCGTCTTCCGGTGTGTGCGTGCAAGTGTGTGTGCGTGAGCTCCAGCATTCATTTTTTATAAAACACACGGCCACCTCTTCAAATTGTCCCCAGTCTCTCCCCTCTGCCGACAGAAAGCGCTTCTCCTGAGAGTCGGATCCTCCATGCCCTTGTGTGTTGAACCTTTCCTTCCTTTACCGGTTTACAGCTGTAACCTCAGATCTACTTTGAAGCCCCCGCGTCAACTTCCCAGCACCTTCAGAATAAAAGCCAGCGGTTTGAGTTTGCAGGGGCCGCTGGGACACAGAGCCACAGCGGGAGCTTCAACTGTCGACACCTTCCTCAAAGGGCACCGGTCAAAGTGCCCATCTCCTAAGGGCACCTAACACACAGAGCTGGAATCAAGTCTGACCACGTATCAGGTCACTGTGGCCCAGCCAAGGTGACACAGAATGGCCGTCAGCCACGCGTCGTGAGTCAGCTCTCCCGAAGTCCTTCTTGGGTGGCTTCTGACCATGCCGCTGTCTTCACAGCAGCCGCAAGGAGGGCCCCTGTTTCAGTCTTAGGGAGCGACGTTATGGTTTGGAATTGCAGTGTCTCCCAAAGTCGCGTGCTGGATCTTGGTTACCAGCTCACAGGGTTTGGAGACATGACTTGATCGCGAAGTCTCTAACTTTATTGGTAGATTTGTAATTTGATGGTAACATTGGCGAATGACAGAAATAGGAAGTGGGGCCTAGATGAAGGGAGTAGACCATGAGGGGGTGGCCTTGAGGACTGAATCTTGTCCCAGCCCTTCCTCTCTGGCTTTCTTGCTGTCTGTCTGTTTCCTGGCCTCCATGCTCTGAGCAGCCTTGTTCCACTGTATCCTCCCGCCATGATGTTCCTGCCTCACCACAGGTCTACAGCGAGGAACCAGTTGGCCATGGACTGAACTCTCTGCAACCATGAGCCAAAATAACACCCTTTCTTTTAAACTGATTCTCTAGTATTTTGTTCCAAAACCAGCCAACACAAGCAGCTCCCTAGTCCTTCATTGGGCCCTCACAGCCCCTGTCCAGGCAGGCACAATTCTCATCTCCTGGAGGAGGAAGTGGGGATGATACCAGCATTTGTGACCCCATTCGGCTGGCCTTGGGCACCCAATGTGCAGTCCAGATGCCACCTTTGCAGGGTGCCCCTCCTCAACCCCTTGTCTTCTGGAGTCTCTTAGCCACCTCTCCTACAGCACTGCTCTTCCGAATGGTGATCATTCCCTCGATCATTCGTTCATCTACCAGTGTCGTCTAGGAGCTGCACTTTGCCAGGCGCTTAGGGTCGACACACTGAACAAGGAGGGGCAAGTGCCTGCTGGCCAAGGCTTTGACGGGGAGATGACCAGGCGCACAGGAGCACAGTGCGGGTACAGACAAGAGCGTGCTTTGCATGTCAGGCTCAGGGGTCTCCCGCTCAGGTGGCACAGAGCCTGGGGGGCAGCAGGGGAAGAATAGACCCAGGAGTGGCCCAGGGGCAGGGTGGAGAGGGCAGGAGCGGGCCAGGCCACCCCTGCTGGGGACCTACAGTGGAGAGCACCAGCCCTGCTCTCAGGTTGTGTCTGTTCCCCAAACCACGAATCCCTCCAGAGCTGAGCCCTCATGACCCATGTGGTACCAGATGCATGGCAGACATGCAGTACATTTCTACTGAATGAAATATTCAACCAAATGAGTGTGTTTCTTGAGGCCAGCTTTTTTATTACTGTGGTACTGAGGACTGAACACAGGACCTTTGCACTGAGCTCCATCCCCAGCAATGCCCTCTTTTTGTTTTACTTTTTATTTTGAAATAAGATCTCCCTACATCACTAAGTTGCTTGAATTTGCCATCCTCCTGCCTCAGCCTCCCAGATTGAGACCAACATTTGGTAACCCCAGTAAAGCATCATTGATCAGAGTCCACATGGGATTTATGTGCTGTGAAAAGTCACTTCTTGTGTGTCAGTCAAGATCACCAGCAAGGAGTAGAGAAACCACCTCATGGTGTCTTAAACCAAGAGTAGTTGTCTTTCCTGTGGAACAAGAAATCTGAAGGGAGGTGGATTCATGGTGCCAGGTTCAGCATCTCTGCAATCGTCTTGGCCTCATGGTCCCAAGGGACTGCTTCAGCTCCAGATACCACATCTCTCTTCGAGGTACGAAGGACAAAGAGAGTGGTGGAGGAGAGACAGATAAGGCAAGCTAGAGATATCCCTTTTTATGGGGGAAAGCAAGACTCCATAGACACCTCCAGCAGACTAATGTCTCCCTGGCTACAATCGTGGCTACCCCTGACTCCATGTCCATACATTGTGGGCTCCGTTGTCTCCTGGGAGAAAAGTTTCATCCGCATAGGAGGAAGGGCCTGTAAGTTGGGTAGCTGAAACCCTTCCTGAAAGACAGCTTCCCTTCAGCGATTTGTCCGAAGAATGGTAGCCAGCATGGTTTCTCTCTTTGTAACAGCATTGCATCCTGATTTCTAGCACGACACTGGGGCTGGTTCTTCATCACCAGCATTTGCTAGGTGCTACTGGAGCAGGGTGGGGCACAGAATGGAGTTCGAGTCGTAGCTCATCAGCCACGAGGCAGGAGGGATGGCCCAGGGTCCCCTGGGAGCTCGCCCAGCGTCCTCAGCAGCCAGCACAGCGCTGGTCTCTGCTCTGCGGTCCTGGGTCCTCGGAGCCTGGGCTGGAGGTGCCCCTCACCGGCCGAGAGCAGGTCCTGAGCAGAGAGTTCGCTGGTGGCCGCCAAAGCTTCCGCCTCCTGCAGTCCCCAACCTTCGGATGCTCTGGGCGCCTGAGAAGTGCGAGGACCACGCTGCAGCTGGACTGGGCTCGGCTGATGAGCAGTGCTCACCAGGTGCCTGTGCTCGGGCGACTCACAGCTTCCGCTGAATCTCTGGGTTCGCTGTGACTTCCCATGGAGCGGGCTCCCGGCAGCCTTGCTGAGCGGGCCCAGGCTTCGGAGCCCTCAGCGGTGAAGCAGGGGTTCCCAGGCCCCAGGCAGAGCCCCTGGTGGGGGCTTGCATCCCACTCACAGGTCCAGAGCTCACCAGACCACGTGCCTCAGTCACGTGGTTGTCGTGGGGCTTCGAGCTGGGAGGACACCAGGCCAGGGGTCTGCCCGTCACCCCAGCCTTCCTCATGGTCCCCTCTGTGGGCTGCAGGCTCTGCCAGGATCTTCCCACTGGGTCCCACTGAGCCCACTTGGCAGCAGGATGTAGGGACGGCAGAGCAGGAGGGCTGACCACATCGCCCGGCCACAGCAGGTGGCAGCAGGAGACGTGTCCACCCCAGACTCATCCCCTAGGCCGCCACAGCAAGTACCACAAACTGCTTGGCAAAACACAACTTTTTTCGAACTCTTGAGGAAGCTGGAAGTCCAAAACCGAGGTGCGTGTGGGCTGGGCGGCCCTGGTTGGGGCTGAGGTCACCTGTCCCATGGCTCCCGCCTGGCCCCCAGGGGCTGCTGGTGACCCCACCCACCGTAGACCCACTGTAGAGCTGTGTCACCTGACCTCTGCTCGCCCTCCAGTGGCCTCTGACTGTGTGTCTTCTCCTCTCCTTTTCCCTTCTGTGGACACTTGTCATTTGACCCAGGTCCCCAAATCCAGGACGTCTTCATCTTTAGATCCTTGAATCCGTCTGCAGAGACACGTATCCGAATCAGTGCGCTGCCTAAGTCTGTCTGGGCTGCAATAAACAAAAATCCCAGGCGGGTGACCTTGGTGTCTCCCTGTTCTGAAAGTGGCAGCCTACAACCAGGGGGCCGTGGGGATTCTGCCAACTTCCCACCCTGCCCACCCGTGGCGAAGAGCAAAAGCCCCTGACGACCAACAGAGGCCCAGAGAAGATGGGACACCTCCCCGCGGTCACACAGCAGAGGGAATTTCAGCCCTGGTCAGAGTGGCCCCAGAGTTCAGACTGTCTGTCTTCATCTTGCTGCCAGACCCGTGTCCCCACTGCATGCGTCAGATTTGCTGGCCCTTTTTATTGCATGAGAGCCTCTCCATCTCCCGGCAGCTGGATTTAATTCTGGGTCTGCTCTAAGTCTGAGCTGTCCCTGGGCCAAGGCCCGTGCCCTGCTGTCCTCCCTGGCATGTCTGCCCTCCGGAACCCGTAAGCATCTTGGACGTCTTCACCTCGGCTTCTCTGCGCAGTGCGGCGAGTCAGTGCCCGGGGCTTCGAGGCAGCGTCATGAGAACACAGCAGCCAAGAGGGAGATGAGGGGTCTCGGCCAGGCCTCGTCGTCCCTCTGCTGTCTGCCTTCACGTGTGGGCTCCGGGCTCCAGGACTCAGCCCGGATTCCAGCCACGCCGGGGTTCCTTTGCGCACAGCACCTTGGCCTGCCTGCGTTTCTGCCTTGCTTTCCACTGCATGCCCTTCCGCTGCGTGCCACAGATTGTACTGGGAAAGCGTTTCTGGAGGTCTCACCACACGTGCAGTGTCACTCGGCCGACGTCCGTCGACCTCCTGGGCCGCTCGCTCTTCCTAGTTCTCCTT